>CM035159.1:49025780-49280648 GCA_020205615.1 Panax quinquefolius
ATACTTTAATAGTTCATGGTATATTATTTCTATACATGCCCATATATATATATTATCATGTCGATAATATATTTATAACATATATTTCAATATATTCAATCACAATGCCCAAACAATATAGTTTTATAAGACTTAAAATATATAGCCACATAAATGTCACTTTGCACCATATAGTTATTTTTTTGTATTATTGTTCATATGCACATAACTATCAATATATTATTATATTAATAACTCGCTTAATTAGGTTAAATAAATTAATCATGCACTTCCTTAATTAATTAACACCAATATTAATAAATCATTTATCAATATATTCATGAATTTCCATAGACATTACTTATCTATCTAGTAATCACTTATTATAAATTAATTACCAAGAATTCAATATCCCACCACAACCATTATCAATAACAATTAATAATCACATATTAATCGACCCTATTAACATCAATTAAAATTCCATAACAACACTTAACAATTTATATTACATAATTGCTTACCTGAATAATTCCTTCATTAAATAATATTACTGTTAATATTTCCCATCACCATGCCACACAAGGCTTTCAACGAGTTTACCACAAACTCCACATATCCTCAATTATTAAGTTAATTAATATAATTGAGTTATCTCATTTCATAACACGAAGTCGTTCCTATTCAAATAAATATTTTTTTCCATTAATATATTTATTTATTAATACGTGGAAATTCTTGGGTATTACATCCTCCCCCCTTATAAAAATTCCGTCCCGGAATTGCTACAAGGTTACACAAACAAATGGGGATAATCCCTCATCATCCTATCTTCTAACTCCCACGTTGCCTCCTCGACATCGTGGTTACGCCAAAGTACTTTTACAGAAGAAATAACTTTATTCCTTAAGATATGCTCTTTCCTATCGAGAATTTGGACATGAATTTCTTCGTACGCTAAATTCTTCTCCACTTGAATAGGTTCGTAAGAAATCACGTGCTTGTAGTAGGGCTTGTACGGGCACAACACAGATATGTGAAACACGTTATGGATGCGCTCCAATTCAGGTGGTAGTGCAACTTTGTACGCTACTTCGCCCACTCATTGTAGTATCTCGAACGGTCCTATGAATCTTGGACTCAGTTTTTCTTTCTTGTCGAAACGGATTTTTCCCTTCCACAGAGATACCTTTAAGAATACAAAACTATCGACTTCAAAGTCTCAGTCTTGCCGACGCAAGTCTGCGTACTTCTTCTGGCGATCTTGAGCTGCTACAAGTCTGGCCCTTATCACTTTCACCACATCTATAGTCTGTTGTACTAACTCTGGTCTGAGTATTCATTGTTCTCTGACTTTGTCCCAACATAAAGGTGTTCTGCACTTCCTTCCATAAAAAGCATCATACGGTGGCATGCCGATACTCGCATGGTAACTATTATTATATGCAAATTCAACTAAGGGTAGGTGGTCGTCCCAATTTCCCTTGAAGTCCATTACGCAAGTCCTAAGCATGTCTTCTAGCGTTTGTATTGTTCACTCACTTTGTCCGTCTGTCTGAGGATTATAAGCAATACTCAATTTCAACTGTGTTCCCATCCTCTCTTGCAAGCTTTTCCAGAATTTTGACGTGAAACGCGGATCTCGATCAAAAACAATCGATACCGGCACTCCATGTAGTGAAATAATTTACTTTACGTATAGACTTGCTAATTGATTTAAACTATAACGGATCTTGATAGGTAGAAAATGTGCAGTCTTTGTAAGTCAATCCACGATGACCCAAATGGTATCCAAACCTTTCTGTGTGACCGGAAGTCCTACCAAAAAATCCATCGTAATATGCTCCCATTTCCACTCTGGTATTTCCAATGGTTGTAGTAAACCACTCAGTCGTTGATGCTCTACTTTTACATGTTGACACATAAGACATCTACTAACGTACTCTGCAATTTCCTGTTTCAGATTTGGCCACCAAAAATGTTGCTTCAAGTCCCGGTACATCTTTGTGCTTCCCGGATGAATGGAATACGTCATATTATGAGCCTCGTGCAAAATCTCCTCTCTTATCTCGACCACTTCCGGTACCCATACTCTTCCTTCGAATCTTAAGATACCATCTTTATCTACCTGAAATTTTTCTTCCTCTTGTTCCATGATCCTTCTTCAGATTTTCTCACACTCTCCATCTTTCTCTGGGCTTCCTTTACTTTATCCAACAATGTCGGACAAGCTTCTGTTACAAATAACTTCACTTCAAACCTCTCGGGTCCCTTCACTTCTATTTCCAATTTCTCCATATTTCTTATTAACTCTTCCTGAGTTGTCAGTCGAAACAATTTCTCCCTTCCTTTCCTGCTCAGAGCGTCGGCAACTACGTTTGCCTTCCCCGGGTGATACATAATTTCACAGTCATAATCTTTGATTAATTCTAACCACCTCCTCTGACGCATATTCAACTCCTTCTACGTGAAGATATATTTTAGACTTTTGTGGTCCGTATATATCTCACATTTCCCTCCGTACAAATAATGCCTCCATATCTTTAACGCAAAAACTACTGCCGCTAACTCTAAGTCATGAGTAGGGTATCATTTTTCGTATTCCTTTAATTGTCGTGATGCATATGCAATGACCTTGTCGTGTTGCATAAGCACACAACCAAGTTCTCTATGCGACGCATCACTGTACACCACAAATCCTCCCGTATAATCTGGTAATGATAATACAGGTGCCTCGCTTAATCTCTTCTTCAACTCTTGAAAACTCTCTTCGCATTTGTCGGTCCATACAAATTTCACAGTCTTCCTCGTCAAATTAGTCAACGGGGTTGCTATCTTAAAAAATCTTGGATGAATCTTCGATAGTACCCAACTAACCCTAAGAAACTCCTCACCTCCGTCGGTGTTCTTAGTTGTTCCCAATTACTTACCGCTTTGACCTTTACGGGGTCTACTGAGATTCAATTCTCATCCACCACGTGGCCTAAGAATTGAACCTTCTTCATCCAAACTTCGCACTTAGAAAACTTCGCATACATCTTCTCCCTTCATAGTGCCTCCAAAGCTATCCTTAAATGTTCGGCGTGTTCTTCCTCCGTCTTCGAGTAGATTAAAATATAGTCAATAAAAACTACCACGAATTTATCCAAGTATGGCTTGAAAACTCGATTCATCAAGTCCATCAATGCTACCGGAGCATTAGTTAAACCGAATGACATTACCAAAAACTCGTAATGTCCATAACGAGTTCGAAATGCAGTCTTTGGTATGTCCTCATCATGTACTTTCAGTTGGTGATATCCCGTCCGCACGTCGATCTTCGAGAAACATTTTGCTCCTTTCAGTTGATCAAATAAATTATCTATCCTCGGTAACGAATATCTATTCTTGATTGTTACTCTATTCAATTTGCGATAATCGATACAGAGCCTCATCGATCCGTCCTTTTTCTTAGCGAATAACACTGGTGCTCCCCAAGGAGACACACTCAGTCAAATGTAACCTTTATCCAATAACTCTTGAAGTTGTATCATCAGTTCCTTCATTTCTACCGGTGTCATACGATATGGAGCTTTCGAAATCGGTGTCGTTCTCGGTGCTAAATCTATTGCGAATTCAATTTCTCTGTCTGGCGAAAGGCCAGGCAGATCACCCGAAAACACATTCTGAAATTCACTCACTACAGGTATATCTTTAATGCCTACTCCCTTTTTCCGAGTATCCACAACGTAAGCTAAATAACCTACACATCCTTTCTTTAATAATTTTTTGGCATGCATCATCGTAAAGCAACACGATTGCTTAAGCGATGAGCTACTAAAAAACACTACCTTAGACTTTCCCAAAGTCTGAAGGTTCACACATTTGTTTTGACAGTCAATCACTGCTGCATGGTTATATAACCAATCCATTCCCAGTATTACATCAAATTCTCCTAATCTAATAGGAATCAAGTCTACACTCAGTTCATGTTCTCTAATGTTCGCGCGACAATTTCGACAGACGTATTCTATAAGGATTTTTTCCTTATTCACAACTTCTATGTTCAAAGGATCTTCTAAACATTCTCGGGGTGTACTAAGTTTACTAGCAAATTCTTTATATACAAACAAACAGGTGGCACCCGAATCAAATAATACATAAGCATTTATATTATTGATTGGGAACACCACGTCCTTCGCAGCTACGTCGTCCTGAACGGTCATGTTAAAGGTTCCAGTGGTCGATCGATCGGGTTGCATAGGTCCACCAATCATCAACTTACTTCCTCCTCCTTGGCTTCCGCCAGCTCCACTGCTTCCTTTCTTCGGGCATTCCTTTATCTGGTGCTCTGTTGATCCACAAGAAAAACATCCTCTGATTTTTTTTGGCTTCGGGTAGTTTGGCGATATGTGCCCCTCTTGGCCGCAATTATAGCAAGTGTTTTTCCTCTTCCAGCATTCTCCCTGATGGCTTCTTCCATATTTGTTGCAAGCTTCGGTCCTCTTTTTGAAGTTTCCTTGGTGATTCCCACCTTGATCTTTGCTTATGTTGTTGTTGTTTTCCCATTTCCTTTTTCTGGAGTTACTCCCTCCACTGCTGCTCCCTCCACGATGCTCACTACCAGCGTTCTTGTTCTTCTTCTCCTTATGATACAAACTTAAGGCCTCACTGCCACCTTCCACAATGATTTCCTTCTGCAACAATATCGTAAAGGAATCAATCTGGAAGATTGATACCTTATTGTACAACCACAGTTTCAGCCCTTGCTCAAAACGTCTCACCATCCTCTCCTCATCCACAACCTGGTGCTCTGTAAATCGCGCTAGTTCTTTAAACTTAGCTGCGTATTGCGCCACCGTCATATCACCTTGTTTTAACTCTAGGAATTTTACTTCCATCCTACTTTTCATACTCTTCGGAAAATAATTTTCAAAAAACAACGTAGTAAACCTCTCCCACGTTATCGTACCTTCCCCGCTCTCTGCTGATTGGTTTCCCACCAATAGTTTGCTTCGGCCTTCATCATGTATGTGGCAAATACTGTCTTCTGATCTTCAGCCACTCGAGCTATGGTAAAGGCCTTCTCGATCTCCTTGATCCAGGTTTGTGGAACTATCGGGTCAATGGTTCCCGCGAACTCGGGGGCCCTACACTCTTAAAATCTTTGAAGGTCGTTCTTTGGGACGACTTGGGAAGCGGGTGGTGCAGGTTCGTTTCCTTCCCCTCGTGGCTTCTCCCAATAAATCTACCGATCTACTATATCGGATCTATGGGACCTCTCTCATCATTCTTTAACTCTTTTGGGACATTTATTCTACGTCTGGGCGACATTTTCTGCATCACAAAATTTTCATTTTATTATCTACTTATAATACTTAGACATTTCTCAATAGAAACGACTACAAGTTTATAACACGTTTCTGAAATAAGATCATTTATATTCATATGCCAAAGGGTTACATTACATGATCTTTTCTAGCATACTGCTATAAATGATAACACATATCCCCTAATATCACAAAAGACGGGGACCTATCAACTTACTACCCCTCTAACACTTTCCAAAAATTTGGGGGTTTACCACTATCTCACATCTTACACAAAAGATTAAGATTACACCAACATATTACAACACATAAATAAACTACTACACTACGGGTCTTCATCCTCTAGACTCAATCTAACATCCCACGCTCCACAGCGTTCTGATATTCCTTCTGCGTAATGTGCAATACCATATCCCGACTTATGGTATGCCTGGTCTGTCCGTGTTCAGCTGGGTAATGATGTACCCCATCGATCAATCTCTCCATGGTCATGCGAAGAGCATAGCCCATCTTATTCATCTTCCTCCTCTTGCATCGTACCTCATCCTCTATGTCACCTGCCCTATCATTGGCTTCTTCCCACTTCTCCTCGAAGTGAATCCTATCCATTACCTCCATCTCTAACTGAGTTTGGAGAGCCTCCTTCTCCTCCCTCTCACTTAACACCTTTTGTTCAAATTCCTCTAGCTTTCCTGCCACTTCCACATTCCTTGCCACCGCTCGGTGAAACAAAGCCCCTATTTGGATCCCTGCCTCCTTACGGTGAGCAATCTCCACCTCCATTTCCTGCATCACTAACTGCCTCTGATGGTCCTCGTCCCTCAACTTCTGGAACACAGACTCCCTCTCCCTAGCCTCAGCCTCAAGCTCCTCTACCCTACATCCTAACTCAAATATTTTTTCCTCATACTCCCCTAACATCCGATCTTCAAAAGTAGCCTCGTTGGAGTCCTCCATAGGCTCGGGCTCCTCCTCCAAAGGCTCCTCCTCAGGGTCAGACTCCACCTCTTCCTCATCGTCATCATCAAAAGGGGTCGCTATTGAAATAGGCTCTGCTATCAAGGGTGTCTCGAACACTACGTGGATATCACGCGACTCCTCCTCTACTACTCGGCTGGGTCCTCCCATGTCAGTCATCCTACAATCACCAACATAAGAAAACACAAACAACAACCCTATTAGAATGTTAACAAATATATGTTCATTGTATAGAATTAAGTTACATTTCATAATACACTAAGTCTCTCTAGGAAAACTCTTCATGAGTTTTATTCGCTTCCTAACTTCTAAGTTCTCCCGAGTTATAATCTAAGGACACTCGCTCCTAAGGTTTATAACTACGGCTCTGATACCAACCTGTGACGCCCCCAAATTCGGACCTCCACTTGGTCTCTCAAATTCAGTTTATCACGTTCTCATGGCAAAACCATAATAACTAAAATAACGCATACAAAACGGAAAATCTACTTTAGAATAATATACAATGATTTATTATAATTATTCCCCCAAGTCTCGCAACCTACGGTGCTTAATAGATTACATAATAATATCTAATAAAGATTTATTACATAATCATACATAAGCTTAAACATAATTTAAAATAGTCTTAATACATCATAATAGACTTAAAACATAAAAAGGACAAGCTAGTCGGTAGCCTTGCCCTTGCCCTTGTCTGTTCTAGAGACACCTCCATGTTCCTCCTTAACTGAAAGGTTTTAAATAAGCAAGGATGATCACAAATTGCCCAGCAAGTAATATACAACAAGGGTGTAGGATATAATATCACAAGGTTTGAAATTTAGAAGTGTTATTTTCTAGGATAGTTCAAAGTATCAGAATAACATCATGAATAAGGGATATGACAATTCAATATAAATCAATAGATATATATGAATTCAACGACTAACAATTTATCCAACTGGATAAGCAATTTATACTGAGCAGTCACGAAGGACCATTGAACTTTCACTTAGAGTTACCAATATTAAACTGATAACCAAAAATATCAAGTACTATAGATGATCAGTCTACAATACTTTACGTTATGCATAACACCACAATAATATTTATTCATACGTTGGAGTTTCCAACAACATACACTCCCCTTACCAAAAGGGTTGTCCAACTCAGTTTTCAAGATTTTCGCACCAATCAATTGGTTTGGATAGTTTTTATAAACATGTATATAGTCTAGCCGAAACAAATGGCATCGACTCTCTCACAATATTCAAGGTCAATACTAAGTTTAACATGAATAATAACTTTTACAAGGGTTTAAGTATATTAGCTCTTTTGAGCGAAAAAGTAATCTAACTTGTGTTCAGAGGGATAAGCTTACAATATTTGTCGAATAAAATATTGCAATGATATTGCACAACAATAACAATAGGGTTCAGATACTTGCTCAATAAAAGTAAGGTTCAAGCAAACTTGCTCAATAATAATTAGAGTAAGTTTAGGGAACTTGCCTCAAGCGTAGATTACCAAAATACCGCTTAACAATACACTTTCGAGTCCTATCATAATGTGATACGCATATAGGATATTCATTAGTTAAATATACTAGATACATAAGTCTAAATGTATACTCAAACATTTAACTTAGTTGTATACTCTTCACATACTTCATTTCGTACTTATAACAAAAAATCAGTTCATAAGTCACCATGAAAATCAAATGACATAGTTACTTTATAAACAATTCAAGAATGCTCAAGGTTAAGACCTCCTACTCATGGACTTTTCATTTCAATGCAAAACCGACTTATCAACTAGGCATCACATATATATATATATCAGTAGGTTTTAAATCACATTTAGCATCACAAGTATCATGTAGCTGCTATCCAAAAGATCAGAACTCACTATCTGGGATTCCAGACTAACAAGAATCAACTTGCCATGGCTAAGCTTTTAGGACCTGGTAGCATTGTAATGCATGATCCTCGACTCGCCAAGACTCGATTCACGCCTTGTGGGTTCTGTTCGGTCTCGAACGTACAATCATACATTAGGTATTTTGACATGTTAAGGTCCCTTTCATCCTTCTTAGATCAATCTAGGTCCCTTCTTGCATAACATGGTTCTAAGTTCGATCATTTTCCAATTTAAAGTCTTTTAAGGTTATGAAACCACAAAGTCTAGCATGCTTGCTTTCTAAACATACAAGATAGTCATAAACTCATACTAGGCATGCTTGGGTGTATTTATAACACATACGTGAAACTAACACCGCTTTAGTTGAAAATAGGCTTCGTTTATGCTTTATTTGAGATATAATATACAAGCATAGTATATCCATGGTTACACTACAAGACTTAGTCTAAGAGCATCACCAAGCATGATCACAAATGTCAGATTCTAGTCTTTAAGGTATCATGACAATATTTACATTCAAAACTTACTAGTGAGTCCAACTTGTTTATGTTTCTTTGCTAATCACTTAAGCATAAGCTAAAGGTTTATTCATGCATGTCTAAGTCACATTAACATGCTTTGCAAAGTTAGAATATAAAACATGTAGAAATCATACAAGTTAGCATACTAGGCTAAGTCTTTCCTTGAAAACATTTCTAACACTAGGCTTAATAAGTTTGTTCATGCTCAAGAGGACTATGTACACTACAACATGCTCATCTATGTGTAAAATCAGTCATGTATAGCTTACTAGGTTCATAATTTAGAACATGATCTTTACATAGTTGGTTTCCAAAACTTAAGGGTCAACTCTCCATTTAAACCATATGTCTCCATTAATCATGCAAGTCTATGAAAGCATGCTCCACTTAGCATAATATACATGCACATACTCATTACACATGCTTTCATGTTATAATAAGTCTTAGTACTATATCAGATTGAAAAACAAAACTAAAAATCTGAACTTCAAAGAACTCGGCCATTGCTAAACAGACAAATGTAAAGCAGTATTGCCATTCTCGGTTCAGTACGCAGGCGGTCTGCTTTAAGAATCGTCTAGCCGATTCTCAAAATTAAATCACCAAATGGATTCTAGACACTCATAAATAAATTTTAACATGCTTGTATGATCATATAACATCTATATAACCAATACTCAACTTCATTAACATACAATTCCATGAATTCAAGAATTTGGATTTCAAGACTCAAGACTCCATTTTTACAGAAACTGAAATTGGAAGCTAGTAATGGAGTTATACCTTTGCAATGTGAAAAGAACTTGCTCCACTTGAATTCCTATGCTCTAGCACACTTGTATGCTCTCAATTCTTACTTAGCAATTCTCAAACAACACAAAGAATGTAGGGAAGAGCTCCATTTATAGAACACTTAATAACCATGTCAAGCCATTACCCAAGAATTCAAACTCATGGATTAAGAGATTGCATGAAGTATAAGAAGGAGTTGGTAATTAGTTGTTGGATCTCATCATGAGTACCACTCCCCCATGATCATGCCTAGCAAGCTTGGAAGAAAATATGAAAAACATAGGCCTTAGCCTTTATGAAATGCACGTGAATGAGAAATGAGAGGTAAATGGGACTATCAATTTTGGACAAACAAGTTAACTAGCAATCTTGTATACTCCTACACATCCTCACTCTTATGCTATATTTTTAATACACATCTCAACCATATATTATGATTAAATGTCACACTTACTGTAAGACCCCGAAATTTTTTTAAATAAAAAGGAATTTCCTTTATTTATTATTTTGAAATAGTAAGGGTTGATTTGATTAATGTGGATAGTTAAGGGTTAAATACGCAAATATTTCAAAATAAGCAAGTGGTTATAAAATATTCATTATTGTCGGGGAATATTCGTTTGGTCGTGGAATATTCGTACTGTCAGGGAATATTCGTACGACGGCGCAGCCATGTGTGGGCCCCATAACGGAAAGCGATTGGATGAAGAAAACGACAAATATAAGTTGGTTAAAAATAACGGCGTAGTTGTTACCGTTAAGACTGTTGGAATACCCGGTGGTTATAATACGATGAATCTGGCGTGGTTGCACAAGAAGACACTGCAGTATTGCATCAATTATTGATCTTTACGTAAGAAAGCACTACTCAATAATTTATTATAAATAATTCTTATTCGAGATTTTATTTTATTGATTCAATAATTGTCATGCGTTGGTATTTTATATTATTGTTGTTTCAATAATTATCAACGCACAAGATTTCCCATTATCGGATCAATAATTCATATTATTTGAATAATATTATTAGATAACATTATTCGCAATGTCTATAAAGTTCGCATCTAAGGAGAGGTTTGGTCACCTAATCATGCGGCCAAAGAAGGAGAGATCCTTATTGGAAAGCCCCTCTTTCCGAACCGCACGGTTGTCAATATTGTGATTCTCGTAATATTATTTGTGAATAATTAATTATTGATTCATATGATGAGGAAAATATTGATTTTATATGGATATAGATGGAGAAAAATTTTAAAATGACAATTGTTGAAAATTAATATTTTATCTTTTTACGATAAAATAATTCATTTAAATATATTATTTTAATAATATATTGATGGTGATATTTTTACAATAAATTCATGGGTTATAAATAGATGAGGTGGAAGAGAGAAGATAGAATTGGAATCATTTAATAATTGTAAATATTTTAATGTATATATATATATATATATATATATATACGTATTTGATTGTGTGTGTGTGGAAGAAGTGGTGGGGGTAAGAGAAGAAAGTGGGGGAAGAGAGAGTTAGTGGAGAATTATGGGAAAGGAAGAAAGAGAAAGGAAGAGAAGGAAATTAGAAAACTTATCCAGTATCTTTGATTTTGGTCATTTTTCGTTTGGAATTTGGAAAAATTTCTTCGTAAAGTTGTAGAGAATTGATTTCAAAGTGTAATGGACATAAAATTAGTATTTTTCTCGATAACCTGGTCTATTTTCTATGAATTCCTGAAGTTTCGGAAAATAAAATGATTTTTATTAAATTTATGGGTGGGACCCACTTTGGTTGGTGTTGATTACACATGTGGGTTGCTATTTTTTTTCCAAGATGGCTAGCATGCTTTGAATCATTGTGGTGTGCGTAGAAGAATTGGTAAGAAATAATAATTCTTTATTATTTTAGTCTCCTGTAGGCGTTCTAGCATTTTCCTATAAATAAAGCGCTTAGGTTAGAATTGAAAATCACACCGTAAAACAAGTTTTCTTTCTCTCTAGATTATTGAGCGTATTTTTGTGAGTATTTTGATATTTTGAGAGTTGCTATATTCGGTCAAGTTTCATCAAGACTATATCCGAAAATCGATCAAGTACGGTTATTTTGAGGTAAGGGATATTATTTTTTTCAGAATGATATTATTTCTTCAATATCATTATCTTTGAAATGTTGATCTCAAGTTTTATCAAATTTGGAACTTTTTCATGTCGGGGTTACTATTCATGAGTTACTATTCACGAGAGTTACTATTCATGAGTTCTATTATTCACGAGTTATTATTCACGAGTACTATTATATAAGCGTGAAAAATTTTTTTGTGGAATTTCTATCTTTTGGTGTCGGAGTTACTATTCATGTATACTAAGACTATTCACGATATCTGACTATTCACCAAAAATAAAATTTCTTTTTTTTGTCCAAAATATCTATTCGGATACTAGCTTTGATTGTATCCATGTTTTGATCATTCTTGAATTTTACACCACTATGATTATTTTTGAGGTATTTTTGGACGTGGATAAAACCAAGTACGAATCCTTAATCCTTGTCATTTTGTTTCACTGGATTCGTTCTTTAAAAATATTTTTCATCATCCTCAGTCTTAAATGATGATATTATTGAATATCTTTGGCCTGTAGTGCAAAGATGAATGATTCTCAAGAATATCTTTGGCTGTGTAGTGCAAAGATGAACATGTGTTTAAATGAACACGACCGATCGATGAATATCTTTAGCCTTTAGTGCAAAGATGAGCAGTGTTGAGATGAAACATGACCGATTGATGAATATCTTTGGCCTGTAGTGCAAAGATGAATATTTGATTTGAGATGAATATTGATTGATGTTACAGGGATAAAATATTGATGATGGACTGTTAAATTCATAGATTATAGTAGATTTCATTCTCTACGTAACTCTTCTATGAATTATTATTTCCGCTGCGAATATTGATCTGAAACTTGTTGTCTATTGTATTCTATCAGATTTTTCCCTGTTGGAGACTAACGATAATTTGTTGTATATTATCTTAGTCATAGTATTCTTTACTGGGCTAGTTGAGCTCACCCTTTTCCTTGTTGTTCCATTTTTCTTCTCAGGAGGCGAGAATATAGCGAGTACGAGTCGGGGTATGGAATGAAGGTTTTAGAAAAGAGTTGTTTAGTAGTCCTCACCATTTTTGTAAAATAATGTAACAATAATTATGATGGGGATTTATTTGCGTGTGGATATTGTCTAGATGGCAATATCTGTATTTAAACTCTCATTAAGATATATTGTCGTATTTCACACGACATTTGTATTATTGAAGTTGTAGTTTGCTTCTTGTACCATGTATTTGGCGACTCGGAATGGGTGTTGTGTATACCTATTTTGGGGGCGCCACGGATTTAATATCGAGCCATAAGTGTGAAGAGCCCCGAGCCTCTCATTTGGTGACTTCTGTTGATGGGGATGCACCAAGCCGGACTCTCCGTAGGGACGCCGTCTTTTCGGTGTGGGTCGTCGAAGTACCAATGTGAGGTGCTGACATAAGTTGGTGTCCAGAGTCACAGTTGGTATCAGAACTTAGGGATATGATCTCTGGCGGAGATCGGGGAATAGAACTAGGAGGGGAGAGACGAGTAAATCTTTCGCTAGTGTGTCCTACCTAAGCTTATTTGTTGGTTGGTCATAATATAGGGGTATTATGTGAATTGTTAATTTATTTAATTAACCCTTGTTTTATGACAGTATTTGAGAATGTCGACTGAGAATATTAATAATGGAAATGAGACCGTGGAGACGCCTGTACTCACCAACGAGGAGAACGTGCAACAGGCTGGCAATGTTCCTCCCATGAACACACCGTTGAAAGCGGATGATGAACGAGGGATGTTTAGAAGCTTTTGCAGTTCATGCAAAATCGCAGACGAGGAGACTCGTGTTCAAAATACTGGAGGAAATGATAGCAATTCACGGGTTGTCACGCGCCCAAGCGATTCAAAGAGTTGGGACCACACGAATTTAAGGGAAAGCAGATCCGATCAGCCGGCGGAAACATGGGTCAAGCAAATTACCAAGATATTCGATGTCTTGGGATGCACGGAGGAACGAAGGTTCCATTCGCCACCTTTATGTTCCGTGGCGAAAGGCAGACCATTGGTGGGAGTTTGTGAAGCGTACTCCAACCGGCCGCTTTTCGGCATGTCTTGGGAGACGTTTCAGAGACTATTTAATGACAAATACTTTCACGAAAGTGTTCATTATATGAAGGAAGTGGAGTTCATCGATTAGAGCAAAACAACATGGCGGTGTCTCAAAGACGAGGCAAAGTTTGCAGAGTTATCCGTGTTTGCACCTCATTTGGTGGAGAATGAGGAACGATGACGCGGATGTTTCTTAGAGGTTTGAAACCCAGATACGTCAAGATCTCATTTCTCATAAACTTTCTCTTTATTCAGAGATGTTGTAAATGAGGCTCAATTATTAGAGCGAGATAACGAGTACGGTCAACCGAGGACCATAACCGAGGATCGTATCGTAGAGATAGCAGTCAATAGAATAATGATAACTGCGGAGAAAAAGAAAGACGGACGTAAATGGTAACCACTCTGGTGGTAATCATGGTCATGAAAAATGTAAGAAGCGAGTCGGAAGAGATTTTAAAAGAGGAGATTTAACAACGACTATGTGAAGACGCAAAGGCTTGGCAAAGAATCTGGTTCTAAGGGAGGAGATCGACCACCGGTCATATGCTACAAATGCGGAAAAGAGGGACATATCAGTCCAAACTGCCCACAACAGTTCAAGGTATGCTATAGTTGTGGAAAGGAAGGACATATCGCTCGAGATTGTACGGTAGCGAAACCTAGTTCAGCGGGGACGGTGACTCAAAAGACTGTCCCAGAAAAGTCAAAGTCAACGATTCCGGGAAGAGCGTTTGTTGTGACTGGTCATAATGCGAGGAACCCAAACGAGGTTATCACGGGTAAGCTATTTATAAATTCTTGCGAAGTTTATACCTTACTTGATACCGGTGCTACCCATTCATTTATCTCTCCTGCATGTGCTCAACGTTTAAACTTGACTCCGGAGAAATTAGACTTTGACCTATCTGTGGAAACTCCGTTAGGAGAAACTTTCATCACATCCATTGTTTATAAATCTTGTTTGATTCAAGTTGGCACCATCACCTTACCATTGACCTTATCTCTTTAAAGATACTTGCTTTTGATGTGATTTTAGGGATTGATTGGTTAACTACTCATCATGCCAAAATTGATTGTTTTCATAAGGTTGTTAGTTTTCATATTCCTAACCAACCGTTGTATTTAATTCAAGCAACTAAACCATTAAAATCAATCACTATCATATCTAATCATAAAGCTATTCGTTTATTGAAAAACGGATGTCAAGCTTTCTTAGCCCATGTTATGGATTTGAATAAAGACACGTCAAATTTGAATAATATTCTGTTGTTATTGACTTTTCCGACGTATTTTCAAGAACTTCTTGGCCTACCCCGTAACGTGAAGTTGAATTCTTTATTGATCTTGAACCCGTACAAAGCCCATTTCTAAAACCCCATATCGAATGGCTCCTATTGAACTTCAGGAGTTAAAGGTCCAACTACTGAGAATTGTTGGACATCGATTTCATTAAATCTAGTACATCTCCTTGGGGTGCTCCTGTTTTATTCGTAAAGAAGAAAGGCGGGAGTATGCGATTTTGTATCGACTATCGGGAATTGAACCATGTCACCATCAAGAATAGGTATCCTCTACCTCGTATTGATGACTTGTTTGACCGATTTGCAAGGGCACAATTCTTTTCAAAAATCGATCTTCGTTCGGATATCATCGGTGAAAATTAGAATCGAGGATATTCCAAAGACCGCCTTCAGAACTTCGGTATGGGCATTATGAATTCTTAGTCATGTCTTTCGGACTAACTAATGCTCCCGCGCTTTCATGGATATGATGAACCGAGTATTCAAGGAATATTTGGATCAATTCGTTGTTGTCTTTATTGATGACATCCTTATATATTCCAAAAGTCGTGAAGATCATGAGCACCATTTGAAGCTGGTACTCCAAAGGCTTCGTGAAAACCAACTATATGCCAAATTGAAGAAATGCGAGTTCTGGCTTGAGGAAGTAGCATTTCTTGGGCATGTGGTGTCAAAACATGGAGTATCTGTTGATCCGGCGAAGATTGAAGCAATACAAAGTTGGGAGCAACCGAAGTCGGTGACTGAAGTACGTAGCTTTTTGGGCTTAGCTGGTTATTATCGGAGATTCGTGGAAGGGTTTTCTCGAATCGCTACTCCATTAACTCAGCTAACTCGGAAGGATACAAAATTCGTTTGGAGCGAAGAATGCGAGAAAAGTTTCCAAGAGCTTAAGAGGAGACTTATTTCGGCACCTGTTCTAACAATACCATCTGGTTCGGATGGATTTGTTATCTACAGCGATGCTTCAGGCAAAGGGTTAGGATGTGTTCTCATGCAACGTGGGAAAGTCATAGCCTATGCCTCGCGACAACTTAAAGAGTATGAGAGGAATTATCCTACTCATGATCTAGAGTTGGCAGCAGGCGGTCGTTCTGCGCTAAAAATATGGAGGCACTATCTATATGGGGAGAAAGTGGAGATATATTGGACCATAAAAGCCTTAAATATTTCTTCACTCAAAAAGAACTCAACATGCGGCAAATGACGTTGGCTCGAGCTATTGAAAGACTACGACCACACTATTCAATACCATCCCGGTAAAGTTTAAGCGTGGTAGCCGACGATTGAGTAGAAGATCATATGCGGGAGAAAAGTGCGATGATGTCAAGTATACGACAGAGCCAACTTTAATAGAAAAAGTTAAGGTTGCTCAAGCCACCCAATCAGGCCGGTCGATGATGCATATGAAGAAGAAAGTACAAGAAGGAGCTATTCCTAAGCGAGAATTGATGAAGAAGGAATACTTGAGTCCACTCTAGACTTTGTGTTCCTAACGACTCGATTTGAAGAACAAGATTATGATGGAGGCACACAATACACCATTTGCAATCCATCCGGAAGTACTAAAATGTATCGTGATCTTGACATACATTTTGGTGGAACAATATGAAGAGAGAGATTGCAAAGTTTATCTCAATGTGTTTAACTTGTCAACGTGTAAAGGCGGAGCATCTAGTACCTAAGGGTCCGTTGCAACCACTTGAGATTCCGGAATGGAAGTGGGAACACATTACCATGGATTTCGTTACGGGTCTTCCTACGGTTTCTCAAGGCATTAATGCTATTTGGGTTATTGTTGATAGATTAACCAAATCTGCTCATTTCTTGCCGATACGGGAGACTTATTCCCTTGAACGTCTTGCTAGTATGTACGTAAATGAGATTGTGAGGTTGCATGGCATGCACCGTATCCATAGTTTGGATCGTGACCCAAGATTCACTTCAAGATTTTGGGTTAGCTTGCAAAAAGCTATGAGGCACGGATTTGCGATTTAGTTGACATACCATCCCCAAACAGACGGACAATCGAGAGGACTATTCAAACTCTTGAAGATTTATTAAGACTCGTGTCCTAGACTTCAAAGGCGGTTGGGATAAGTATTTACCATTGGTGGAATTCTCCTACAACAACAGCTTATCAGCAAGTATAGGTGTGGCTCCATTCAAGCATTATATGGATGAAAATGTCGTTCTCAATATGTTGGGATGAGGTGGGTGAAGCAACATTGTTGGGACCCGAGTTAGTACGTATATGACTCACCGAAAAGATCCAAATGATTCGACAACGATACAAAGCGGCACAAGATCGACAAAAGAGTTATGCGGATCTTCATCGAAAGGACGTGGAATTTAATGTAGGGGATCATGTATTGTCATGCGAGTTGCTCCATGGAAGGGAGTTACAAGATTTGGGAAGAGGAAAGCTCAATCCACGATTTATTGGTCCATTTCAAATTCTTGACCGAGTAGGAAATGTAGCCTATAGACTTGCGTTACCTCGAAAGTATGTCTCGTGTTCATAATGTGTTTTCATATATCGCATTTCGTAAATATGTGAAAGACCCGAATCACGTTATTGAGTTAGAACCGGACGAGATAGCCAAGACTTAACGTATGAGGAGGTACTGTCAAGATCTTGGATAGGAAGGAGCATGCCCTACTGCAAGAAAGGTCATACCACAAGTTAAAGTTTTGTGGAGGAATCATGCTATAGAGGAAATGACTTGGGAATGGAAACGGAAATGAAAGCGAGGTATCCTCACCTTTTCAAAACACCAGCACGTATGTCAATTTCGAGGACAAAATTTCATAAGGAGGGAGGTTGTAAGACCTCAAATTTTTTAAATAAAAGGAATTTCCTTTATTTATTATTTTGAAATAGTAAGGGTTGATTTGATTAATGTGGATAGTTAAGGGTTAAATACGCAAATATTTCAAAATAAGCAAGTGGTTATAAAATATTCATTATTGTCTGGGGAATATTCGTTTGGTCGTGGAATATTAGATCTTTGTGAGGATTATTAAAGACTGCAAGTACAGACCATGTGTGGGCCCCATAACTGAAAGCGATTGGATGAAGAAAACGACAAATATAAGTTGGTTAAAAATAATGGCGTAGTTATTCAATTAAGATCGTTGGAATACCCTTGGTTATAATACATGTCTGGCGTGTGGTCGCACAAGAAGCATTACCAGATTGCATCAATTATTGATCTTACGTAAGAAGGCACTACTCAATAATTGTTACAAAGAATTATCTTGCTCAAAGATTTTATTTTATTGATTCAATAATTCTTTGCGTTGGTATTTTATATTATTGTTGTTTCAATAATTGTCATTGCACAAGATTTCCCATTATCGGATCAATAATTCATATTATTTGAATAATATTATTAGATAACATTATTGGCAATGTCTATAAAGTTCGCATCAAGGAGAGGTTTGGTCACCCTATCATGCGCCGCCGAGAAGGAGAGATCCTTATTGGAAAGCCCCTCTTTCTCAGGAACCGCTCGGTTGTCAATATTGTGATTCCGTAATATTATTTGTGAATAATTAATTATTGATTCATATGATGAGGAAAATATTGATTTTATATGGATATAGATGGAGAAAAATTTTAAAATGACAATTGTTGAAAATTAATATTTTATCTTTTTACGATAAAATAATTCATTTAAATATATTATTTTAATAATATATTGATGGTGATATATTTTACAATAAATTCATGGGTTATAAATAGATGAGGTGGAAGAGAGAAGATAGAATTGGAATCATTTAATAATTGTAAATATTTTAATGTATATATATATATATATATATATATATATATATATATGTACGTATTTGTGTGTGTGTGTGGAAGAAGTGGTGGGGGTAAGAGAAGAAAGTGGGGGAAGAGAGAGAGTTAGTGGAGAATTATGGGAAAGGAAGAAAGAGAAAGGGAAGAGAAGGAAATTAGAAAACTTATCCGTATGCTGATTTTGGTCATTTTTCGTTTGGAATTTGGAAAAATTTCTTCTGTAAAGTTGTAGAGAATTCGATTTAAAAGTAGAATGGACATAAAATTAGTATTTTTCGATAACGGTCTATTTTCTATGAATTATCAAGTTTCGGAAAATAAAATGATTTTTATTAAATTTATGGGTGGGACCCACTTTGGTTGGTGTTGATTACACATGTGGGCTGCTATTTTTTTTCCAAGATGGCTAGCATGCTTTGAATCATTGTGGTGTGCGTAGAAGAATTGGTAAGAAATAATAATTCTTTATTATTTTAGTCTCCTATGGCGTTCTAGCATTTTCCTATAAATAGGCGCTTAGGTTAGAATTGAAAATCACACCAGAAACAAGTTTTCTTTCTCTCTAGATTATTGAGCGTATTTTTGTGAGTATTTTGATATTTTGAGAGTTGCTATTCAGTGCAAGTTTCTGTCAGCACTATATCCGAAAATCAGTCAGAAGTACGGTTATTTTGAGGTAAGGGATATTATTTTTTTTCGTAATGATATTATTTCTTCAATATCATTATGCTGAAATGTTGATCTGAAGTTTTTATCAAATTTGGAACTTTTTCATGTCGGGGTTACTATTCATGAGTTACTATTCACGAGTTACTATTCATGAGTTACTATTCACGAGTTACTATTCACGAGTACTATTCATGAAGCGTGAAAATGTTTTTTTGTGGAATTTCTATCTTTTGGTGTCGGAGTTACTATTCATGTATACGGCACTATTCACGTATACGGCACTATTCACCGAAAAATAAAATTTCTTCTTTTTGTCCAAAATATCTATTCTGGATACTAGCTTTGATTGTATCCATGTTTTGATCATTCTTGAATTTTACACCACTATGATTATTTTTGAGGTATTTTTGGACGTGGATAAAACCAAGTACGAATCCTTAATCCTTGTCATTTTGTTTCACTGGATTCGTTCTTTAAAAATATTTTTCATCATCCTCAGTCTTAAATGATGATATTATTGAATATCTTTGGCCTGTAGTGCAAAGATGAATGATTTCTGAAGAATATCTTTGGCAGAGTAGTGCAAAGATGAACATGTGTTTAAATGAACATGACCGATCGATGAATATCTTTAGCCTTTAGTGCAAAGATGAGCAGTGTTGAGATGAACACGACCGATTGATGAATATCTTTGGCCTCAGAGTGCAAAGATGAATATTTGATTTGAGATGAATATTGATTGATGTTACAGGATAAAATATTGATGATGGATCGTTAAATTCATAGATTATAGTAGATTTCATTCTCACGTAACTCTTCTATGAATTATTATTTCATTGCGAATATTGATCCGAAACTTGTTGCCTATTGTATTCTATCGATTTTTCCTCGTTGGAGACTAACGATAATTTGTTGTATATTATCTTAGTCATAGTATTCTTTCTTGGGCTAGTTGAGCTCACCCTTTTCCTTGTTGTTCCATTTTTTCTTCTCGTGGAGGCGAGAATATAAGCGAGTACTGAAGCCTGGGGTATGGAATGAAGGTTTTAGAAAAGAGTTGTTTAGTAGTCCTCACCATTTTGTAAAATAATGTAACAATAATTATGATGGGGATTTATTTGCGTGTGGATATTGTCTAGATGGCAATATCGTATTTAAACTCATTAAGATATATTGTCGTATTTCACACGACATTTGTATTATTGAAGTTGTAGTTTGCTTCTTGTACCATGTATTTGGCGACTCAGAATGGGTGTTGTGTATACCTATTTTGGGGGCGTCACACTTACTAATTAAGGTTTCAATGTAGTAGATGAAATATGGGAAAGTAATATACATATAATCCATGTACATTTATCACACTGGTATATGTTGCCTCTTTTATAGTTCTTATAAAAGAGCTCTAACTCATGCAAGCATACACGGGTCAACAAGTAATACAGAGAAAGTAAAGTATCGATCCCACAGAGAAAGTTGTTAAATTTAAACTATCATGCATCAGTTAACTCACTGTATTTATATGCTTAGACTAATGACTAAAATTATTGAATAAAACTAATTATGATTACCAACTAAAAATAAGAATAATAATGAAATAAATATAATTTGGAAATAATGGGACCCTAACTTCATTTAATATTTCATCTAATCACCACTATCATGCAAGAAGTGTTCACATATCACAGAAAAATAGCCAAGAGCACGAATAGAGTTATAACCATTTTTCAATGCACTATAACCTACTTACACAGCATCTACAGATGTTAGACTCTATGTAATCACCAATACAACCAACATAACTATATGTCTATGTGAAATTACAATTATATTGATTTTAAGCTCAAGCCCTTACTCTAGCTCATACGGTGAAACAGTATATGTCTATCTAGTTCACAAAATACGCAAGCCATACATAACAGCCCCATATTCGCATGCTATCATGATTACAATCCATACTCGTATGTTCATTCTCAATTCCATACAAGTACTGAGACGAATGGTGATCAAGCATTCATACAATATGATATGCAAAACAACCCTAACATTTAAGTGTACAACAAAACTACATATTAAAATCCGTTAGAATCCCATAATGGAGTTTAGTTCATGACTGAACCAAAAGCCATTATGGGATCAACGCTAAACATAATCAATAAGCAATTGAAATAAGAAAGATAGAACGATCAAACCCAATTGCTGAATAGAAACCAATGCTTAACGTCTAAATCCTCATAGAAATCCAATAAACAATAATAAAAATCCACGATGACAAAGAATTCCAAGAAGAAGTAGAGAAGTAGACGTTTTTGCGTTGTTCTACGTTGGAATCTCTCCCAATTTATAAACCCTAGTTCCTATGATGAAAATACACTAAAAGTTATCAAGTATACGTCTGACACCAGTCAGAATCGTTTAAAACCAATTACACATCATTTAATTAAGAATTAAAATTAAAACAAAATTACAACATCAGCATCGCGCGCGGCCGTGCGCCTCTATAGCTTATCATCCTCGCGGGCGTGAGACTTACAGAATGTTTGCTCTTGTCTAGCCAGCCTCTCTTGCGGGCGGGCGCTCCTACCTCGCGGCCGCGTAACTTATAGTAGGTCATTATGGTCTAGCCCGGGTACTCGCGCGGGCGCACGTTCCCCATGTTGTTTTGCCGCGTGGCCGCGCGACTTGCACTTTGCAGGTTCTGGCTCTAATTTTTGCATCTATCATGCTGCTACTGCTATTTGTTCTTTTCTTGCTTGATTTCCTTGCTCCATTGCACCTACATGCTTCATTGTACCTCCATGCCATGCACATCCTCGCTTGTGACTCGCCTTCATGCATCCATTAGCCTCTAATTCCACCAAAATTAAGCCGATTCCTGGACTTATTCACCAAAAGGAGTTTTAAGTAAATGCAATGCGAAATAACGTGAAATGCAACTAAAACACAATAAAATGTTCTTGAGATGGGCACAATTCACATAAATAGGTATTCAATAAGTAGGTAAAAATACCACTTATCAAATACCCCCAAACTTAAATTGTTGCTTGCCCTCAAGCAATGCATACTAATGCACAATGAAAATGCAACTACCAAACTATGCAACTACTCTATGATGCAAATTAGTCTCACATAATCCCTGCCATAACAGAATTTCAGCCCAAATTACCTCAGTGAATTATCCAGAACCAAGAATATAATTTTCAACCAAACTATAGACATAATATCATACACTCAGATAATTCATGAATGCTATCAAGATGCTGTGTGTGTGTGGTGTTCACAAGAACTTGATCTAAGCAAAGAATACATATGATACACTGCTCCAAATAGAAAATTATAGTCTAAATCAAGACTTATGTATATTCACGCAACATAGATTGTTTCAACATATCAACACAAACTAAAGTTCAACAATGGGCTTATTGCTTTATTTCTACTCACGAGGGCGATTATCGCACTTTCCCTCAGTGTTTATTGCTATTTTTCTTTTCTTTTTCACTTTTTCTCTCTTTTTTTTATAACGAGTGCGTTATATGCCATCTTACTTCCCCTTTAAACGAGTGCGTTTTACACTCTATCTCATCCCAATAACAGGCATGCCCATGTGTTCCCAAAGTTTGAATGTCAATGTTTTAAATCTACATGCATGTTCCATATATTTCTCTTTTTACAACTACATATTCTATCAAGTAGTGCAACACATACTTCTTAAACCTACAAGTGATTGTGAACATATTCGTGCATACTGAAAGCATTTAAACAGCAACATGAATCTCATCGTGTAAAACATTATATCTAAGCTGTGTTATCCATCATACTTTAGACTTCTTCACAATTCACTATCATCATTGGCTAGGAAAAAATTTCTATTAAGCAATAATTTGTGTGAGACATGCAACTAAAACATACTATCATAATTTGTAATGAAAAAAAATGAAAATTTTTTTGCAAAAATGTTATCTAACATATAAACATGCAAAATTACACTAAACATGCTAAAACAAAATGAATCTATACTATTATGCAATTATCCCCAATACCCCCAATACCCCCAAACTTAAAATATTCAATGTCCGCATTGAATAAAGGTAAAGGGTACAAGAAAACTCCCCTATTGATCGGCTTGACCACCCTCCTCGGGTGGTGAATCTTGTGGTGGATACGGCACGGTGGACCCAAACTGCGGCCACTCTAGCATTTTACCTTGCTGCGCAAAGGCTTCGACTAAGGCCCTTGTGAGTCCCGTAGAAAATGTTCCAAAGTTGTCATATATGGCGTCGACTTTGCGCTCCAACCTTCGAAGCTGTCGATCGCTAGGAACAGGATGTGCTCGGGTGGATGGGCCTGCCTCATCTAATGCATGAAATTGCTTCTGAAGGCTCGGGAAAGTGGGTTTGAGAATAAACTCCTCATGCTGCGGGTGTGGCTCACCACCACCTTGATCTTCAAATTTAGCAATGGTGGCATGTGTGATGTCTTGACTTGGATATTACATTTGTTCGTTGCCCCAATTGCACCCCTGATGTGCACATAGCATGGCTACCACTGAAGCATGTGGAATGCTCCCAATGGTAGTTCCCTTCAGATACTTCACAATGTTTTGATGAATTAGATAACCCACGTCGATATATTCGCCCATAATGATGCCCCATAATATGATGGCCCTTTCCGTCGTGATCTCATGTTGGTGTAATGAAGGCAATAGCTTGGCACAAATGAACAGGTTCCAAGCCTTGGCATAACGATTCAGTGCGGCTGTTGGGAATATGCGAGGTTGGGTGGTACCTACTTTGTAAGTCCACTTTGTTTCTGGTATGCATAACTCTGCAATAACCCACTCCAAGTCTGTCTCCTGATGTGCCCCTGTGATCCAATTGGCAGCCCTTCGTGGTGGTGTCTCGGTGATTCTCAGGACGGTTCTGATGGCGGAGGGTCTGTATTCTATCTCGACACTACGAACCATTGAGGAATCGTCCATGGTGACTTTGGCATTAGCATAGAACTCTCGAACTATGCTCATCGAAATTGGCGTGGGCGCGACAGTCAGCCCACCCCATCCTCGTTCGTGGATCATGGCACAAAGCTGGCCATCTTGGCCTTCTGGTCTGAATCCTCTTTCCTTGATGAAAGTTTTTGCTACAATTCGGTAGTACTCCTGCTGGGCTTCCAAACATAGAAACTTGTTGTGGTCGACAATGTCCTCCTCATGACTACTAGAGGAGGATGAGGAAGATGAAGTTGGTCGTGCTCTCTTCGGATCCATTTGCAGATAGTTGATTGAGAGTGCAGATGATGTACTGAGAGAGAATGAAAATTTGTGGAATGATAACCTTCACCCTTGTGTATGCCAACCCAATTAAGAACCCTAGCTTTATAGAGAGAATGAGAGGTGGTTGAGCTTTGAACATAGAGAGATGTACGGCTTCAATCTGTAACTGATAGAGAGATAGACACGTGAGTTATGGAGAGTGAGAGAGTTTCGCGTCTGTTATGATATCAAATAAGAGTCCAAATGGTCCACAACTCTATTTTAAAATGTTCAGATTTGCCTTGATTCAGTGTCGCGCGCGGCCGCGTGAGAATGTAGTGAACTGAGCGCACGGGCGCGAGACTTACAGAAGGGTTATTGGTCTGATTGGCTTGGCGCAAGGGCGCATGAGTTTGTATTGCATGGGCCGCGTGGCCGCGTGACCTTGATATCTGCCATGCTAAAGTTTGATCTCACTCTTCCATCAGTGATACTTTCCAATAATGGTATCTGCACAGACATTAATGCACATGGTTAAGGCATGAATTAGTGGCCATATAATGCAAAAACTGCGCAATTATTCGTCAATCAATTCTTGCTACACACTTAAGCATGACTATCCAATATCCTTTTAGCAATGAATTAGAAATACTAACTAAAATAATCCAAAATGAATAACTAAAAAAAACGAATCAATGGGGGTAGAAAATGATGGGTTACCTCCCATCCAGCGCTAAGTTATAGTCAATTAGCTTGACTGTCTCTGAATCTCACGTCATATCAAGAATTGAGGTGCCTTCCTTATTGTCTTCGGCACCCCAAAATTTAGTGACTTCGGCTTTCATCAACGGCTCTTCTTTCAATTCTGAATTGTTGCCCGTTATACACCTTAACGGTGTATACTTCTTCGGTTTCTATGCCTCATCCTTTAGGCTCCAATCTACCAAGTTGACCAAAAAACATTCTTCTTCATCTGTTGGGAACTTTATTGCCTTGAAGACATTAAAGGTGACTTCATGATCATGTACACGCATAGTTAGTTCCCATTTCTCCACATCTATCGAAGTCCTGCCTGTGGCTAAAAATGGTCTCCCCATTATGATTGGTATACTCTTATCTTCTTCAAAATCTAGGATGATAAAATCAGCAGGAAAAATGAACTTATCCACCTTGACCAACACATCTTCAACAATTCCCCGTGGATATGTGATGGATCTGTCAGCTAGCTGTAGTCATATGTTCGTCGGCCTTGGAGCTGGCAATCCCAACTGGTTGAACACTAACAGGGGCATCAGGTTTATACTTGCCCCCAAATCACATAAGAACTTACTAAAGCTCATCTTCCCAATTGTGCACGAAATTGTGAAGCTGCCCTGATCTTTCAGCTTTAGAGGTAATTTGCGTTGGAGCACTGCACTGCATTCCTCTGTCAAGGCTACTGTTTTAAACTCATCTAGTCTCCTCTTCCTTGACAATATACCTTTCATGAACTTTACGTAGCTTGGCATTTGTTCCAATGCCTCGGCGAAAGGTATGTTGATCTGCAGCTTTTTGAATATCTCCAGAAACTTGCTGAACTGTTTGTCCTCTTTCTGCTTGACTAACCTCTGCGGATATGGTACTTGATGGTGAATTGGTTGTACTGGACTCTTTACCTTCTCCTCTAAAATTGCTGTGTCTTTCTATTGCTGCTGAACCTCAGATTTTTCTAAATTTTCCTCATCACCATTCAACTGTTCTGCCTCGCGGAGCCGCGCGATGTCCCCTTGTAACTAACGCACGGGCGCGCCACTTGCAGTGTTTGTCAAGTCTTTCCCAGATCTCAATGTGATTTC
The DNA here is from genome assembly GCA_020205615.1 of Panax quinquefolius. Taxonomy (NCBI): domain Eukaryota; kingdom Viridiplantae; phylum Streptophyta; class Magnoliopsida; order Apiales; family Araliaceae; genus Panax; species Panax quinquefolius. The sequence goes on from CM035159.1 coordinate 49,052,307, forward strand.
TTGACACTGCTCCTTCCCGTCTCTTTTTGGATTTATCTCAGTAATACTTGGAAATGAACCTTGGGGCCTATTATTCAGCATGCTCGCCATTTTCCCCATCTGAGTCTCAAGATTCTTGATAGCCACTGCTTGGCTTTTGATCATGACTTCAGTGTTTGCCATATACTTGAACATCATCTCCTCCATCTCTAATTTCTTTTCTGGCTATGGTGTAACTAGAGTGTGATGTTGTTGCTGTTGAGGAAATCCTGGTGGAAATGATTGTTTTGGTGTAAACTGCGGTTGTGATGACTGTGGCTGAAACTGTTGGTTCGGTTGAAACTGATTCTGTTGCTGTCCTTGGTTGTTTGACCAACTAAAATTCGGGTGATTTCGGTTGTTTGGGTGGTATGTATTCTGAAATTGACCTTGGTCTTTTCTGTAGTTGCCTCACATACTGTACTGACTCTGAGCTGATAGCACATTGATCTGTGGAGTGTGACCCCATACAAATCTCACAAACGAAGGCAGCCGTTTTCACTTTGCTCTCTGCCGAAGTATCAATCTTATTAGCCATAGCTGCCATTTGTGCTGACAACTGTGTAATTGCATCTACCTCCAACACACCTGTAACCATGGGCTTTGGCATCCGAGCTGTAGGATTCTGATAGTCATTCGCGACCATAGTCTCGATAAGCGTATAGGCCTCGTCATAGCTCTTTGCCCATAATGCCCCTCCTGCGGCGGCATCCACAATTGGTCTCGACTGCCATCCTAACCCATTAAAAAAGGAATTTATCACCATCCAGTTTGGCATACCGTGATGCAGACATTTTCTAAGCATCTCCTTGTACCGCTCCCATGCCTCATATAAGGACTCGCCCTGCTGTAGCTCAAATTGAGATATAGCCATCCTCATCTTTGCAGTCTTGGCCAATGGGAAGAACTTAGCTAAAATTTCTGTGCTAAATCCTCCCATGTAGTGATTGACCCTGACAACAAAGAATGTAGCCAACTCCTCGCCTTATCCCTCAATGAAAATAGAAATAACCTCAGTTTGATAGCATCCTTCGTCACACCGTTGTATCTGAATGTGTCGCAGATCTCGATGAAGCTCAATAGGTGCTCATTTGGATCATCTGTAGCAGCACCCCCAAACTGTACTGAGTTCTACACCATCTGAATAGTGCCCGATTTAATTTCAAAGGTGTTTGCTGCTATCGCTGGTCTGACTATGCTTAACTGTAATCCATTTATGTTTGGCATGGAATACTCCCTTAGAGCCCAATGCTCTTCTCTGTGCTCAATTCTCTGTTCTTCTGCCATACCAACTGTAGTACTCTCTAACTGCGATTGCAAATTTCTCCGCACACTCGCTTTCCTACCTTTTCCATTTATGTTATCCTGCGTTGGTGTTAATTCTGAATTAGAGGATCTTATGTGCATAAAAATCTACAAGTCATACAATTTAGCTTTAAACTGATGATAATTATCTAAATTAATGCCTTTCCCCGGCAACGGCGCCAAAAACTGGTTGCCTCTTTTATAGTTCTTATAAAAGAGCTCTAACTCATGCAAGCATACACGGGTCAACAAGTAATACAGAGTAAGTAAAGTATCGATCCCACAAAGAAAGTGGTTAAATTTAAACTATCATGCATCAGTTAACTCACTGTATTTATATGCTTAGACTAATGACTAAAATTATTGAATAAAACTAATTATGATTACCAACTAAAAATAAGAATAATAATGAAATAAATATAATTTGGAAATAATGGGACCCTAACTTCATTTAATATTTCATCTAATCGCCACTATCATGCAAGAAGTGTTCACATATCATAGGAAAATAGCCAAGAGCACGAATAGAGTTATAACCATTTTTCAATGCACTATAACCTACTTACACAGCATCTACAGATGTTAGACTCATCACCAATACAACCAACATCACTATATGTCTATGTGAAATTGCAATTATATTGATTTTAAGCTCAAGCCCTTACTCTAGCTCATACGGTGAAACAGTATATGTCTATCTGGTTCACAAAATATGCAAGCCATACACAACAGCCCCATATTCGCATGTTATCATTATTACAATCCATAATCGTATGTTCATTGTCAATTCCATACAAGTACTGAGACGAATGGTGATCAAGCATTCATACATATAAAACAATCACGATAGATATTCCATATGATATGCAAAACAACCCTAACATTTAAGTGTACAACCAAACTATGTATTAAAATTCTTTAGAATCCCATAATGGAGTTTAGTTCATGACTGAACCAAAAGCCATTATGGGATCAACGCAAAACATAATCAGTAAGCAAGCAATTGAAATAAGAAAGATAGAATGATCAAACCCAATCGCTGAATAGAAACCAATGCTTAACGTCTAAATCCTCATAGAAATCCAATAAACAATAATAAAAATCCACGATGACAGAGAATTCCAAGTAGAAGTAGAGAAATACACGTTTTGGCTTTGTTCTATGTTGGAATCTCTCCCAAGGTATAAACCCTAGTTTTTATGATGAAAATACGCTAAAAGTTATCAAGTGTACGTCTGACACCAGTCAGAATCGTTTAAAACCAATTACACATCATTTAATTAAGAATTAAAATTAAAACAAAATTACAAAGATCAAGACATCACGCGCGCGACCGGCGCCTCTATAACTTATCATCATCTCGCAAGGTATGAGACTTGCTGTAATGTTTACCCTTGTCCGGCCACCTCTCTCGCGGGTGCGTGCTCTACCCTCAATTGCAAGAACTTGCGATAGAGGTTATTATGGTTCAGCCCGGGTACTCGCTGGCGTGTGTCGTTTCCCATATCGTTCATTTGTAGCTTTACACTTTGCGTGTTCCGCTCTAATTTTTGTTTCATCATGTCTGCTTCTTGCTATTTGTACTTTTCTTGCTTGATTTCCTTGCTCCATTGCACCTCCATGCTTCATTGTACCTCCATGCCATGCACATCCTCGCTTGTGACTCGTCTTCACGCATCCATTAGCCTCTAATTCCACCAAAATTAAGTCGATTCCTGCACTTATTCACCAAAAGGAGTTTTAAGTAAATGCAATGCGAAATAACGTGAAATGCAACTAAACACAATAAAATGTACTTGAGATGGGCACAATTCGCATGAATAGGTATTCAATAAGTAGGTAAAAATACTACTTATCAGTATACTTTAATAGTTCATGGTATATTATTTCTATACATGCCCATATACATATTATCATGTAGATAATATATTTATAACATATAGTTCCAATATATTTAGTCACAATGCCAAAACAATATAGTTTTATAAGACTTAAAATATATAGCCACATAAATGTCACAATCGCACCATATAGTTATTTTTGTATTATTGTTCACATGCACATAACTATCAATATATTACTATATTAATAACTCACTTAATTAGGTTAAATAAATTAATCATGCACTTCCTTAATTAATTAACACCAATATTAATAAATCATTTATCAATATATTCATGAATTTCCATGACATTACTTATCTATCTAGTAATCACTTATTATAAATCAATTATCAAGAATTCAATATCCCACCACAACCATTATCAATAACAATTAATAATCACATATTAATCGACCCTATTAACATCAATTAAAAATCCATAACAACACTTAATTAACAATTAATATTACATAATTGCTTACCTGAATAATTCCTTCATTAAATAATATTACTGTTAATATTTTCCATCACCATGCCACACAAGGCTTTCAACGAGTTTACTACAAACTCCACATATCCTCAATTATTCAGTTAATTAATATAATTGAGTTATCTCATTTCATAACACGAAATCGTTCCTATTCAAATAAATATTTATTTCCATTAATATATTTATTTATTAATACATGGAAATTCTCGGGTATTACAGTGGCGTTGTGGCGCGACCAATAATCTTGGCATTGGCGCCGCTGCGCGAGTGTGAGAAATATGACCGTTTTTCCCCTGAATGCTAGAAAACACCTAATAAGCCCTGCGTTGCATCGATTAAGCACAATAGCACTATAATAATATAAAACCGTACAAAATCTATGAGAACAGGCAACTATTTAAGTCATAAAGTATCTGATTCGCGGGTATAAATCCCACTCATCAAATACCCCCAAACTTAAGTCTTTGTTTGTCCTCGAGCAAACTATCTAACACACATTAACAAAAGTAAAACACACGCGAAAGAAAAATAAAACTGTATAATAGTATCATGGCTTCAAAGCTCAAAGCTACTCCTAGAGAACAGGACAAACACATATATGAGTAAGGGTTCATTCAATTTCAAGCATAAGATTGTATTCGTTCCATTCTATATGTGTGTGTGTGGAGACCAACCGTCCTAACTAATGTGACGCCCCCAAATTCGGGTATCTTCCAACCCGACATATGGTGCTCCACTGTACTAACAACCATACAATCATTCCATTGAAATACAACAAAATGAATGTAATTACTATCTTCTTATTACAATCAAAGTATAAATCCTTCCCAGGTTCATAAATCGGTTACATCGTTTATTGTTTATAATGTATAATACATACAAACTTACTAAACTATTACACAATGCCTTAGCATCCAACTTAGCTTTGCCCTTATCTCTCTTGGCATTCACAGTATGTTCATCTTTAACTACAGTTATATAATTCACGAAAGGAGTGATCATGACAGCTCAGCAAGTTTTTACCAAAGGATAACAGTAATACCACATTCGTGAATTATATAACAATTCCGACATAACTAAACAATAATTATGAAGTGTTATGAATCAATAATACTTTAACAGTTCATAACATCAATTCCCAAAGTATAGAATAGATTAAGAATTCCGAACAGGTCGATAGACCATGAACAGTAACTTTTAGTTTTCATACTTGAAAAGGAGTCCACAGCACTAAGGCCGTTCATCCGATAACTTACGAGCACTTCTAGGTGATCAGCCTATAGTACTCTATGTTGATCAACACTCATTCATAAAGCGTATTTACGTTTAATATTTTTGGCAAACTCGCGTGCCCATCAAATAATCAATGAAAAATACTTTTGTTTGTTCATAGACAAACCTTACCTTCACGTCCATACCAATTACTTGGCATAGGATAGCGTTAACATTTCTATATAGAAAGATATGAATCATAATCAATCTATATATTACGAATAGTCTAGCCGAAGTTAAAATCGCATCGAATTCTTTCTTTAAAACAAGTCTTGCAATTCAGTTCAACGAATCACATAAAACTTGGCTAACATGAAAGTTAGACAAGCATTACGAAAACTTGCCTTTCAGTGTCTTCAATTAACTTACTCGACTGACCACAGCCTTTACAAAATCTACATGATATATTCACATAGGACATTGTAATTAGCTATCAAACAACTATTCAAATTGTTCCTACAAGCTTCTTTCTCTTCTGTGTCTTTGTTAACTTATTATCTTTATTAAAGTCAACAAGACTTATTACCCTTCATCCCGGTTTATTAATCAAATGACATTTATTAACCGGACTTGAACTTCATTGATAAAGTACTAACTGTGTTCAACGTTCTTAACTCATTAACATGAATTCCATTCCTAAGTTTCATACCATATACCTTAGTATAGGTAATATAGGAATAGCTTTGATACACTTATGAAGTGTGCAAACATTATCCCTTTAGGTCCCCGAACAAATGAAGTTCAAAACCTAAGTCATTGTCTAAAGTTCACCACTCAGCACATGTGCCGACCATCATAATACTAAATCAAGGCCAAGCAAGCACCCGGTTAGAAGTTGCAAGGCTTTCAACTCTACACAAGCAAGACATGAATAATGGCGCTATGGCGCCACTCTGCAATAGCCCATAACACTATACTGGTGTTGCGGCGTGGCGAATAACACTATGTCTGGCGCCACGGCGCCAAACCTCAGTACCAGATTCTCAACAACTTTCAAAAAGTTTGCGAAATTTCCAGGGCCGTAACTTCTTCGTTATAAGCCCGATTTGGTCCGTTCAAAAGCCTACACGTCACAAATAACGTAATCTACACGTTTATATAAGAATTCGACACTTTCAAATCTGATAACTCAAAATTCACTATTGAGTTCATTTTCTAGATGTTCGGAAACGTTAATGAGCGTTCAATGCTCGTTTTCTTCGTTTCAAGTCGGAATCTGACGATTCTCAATCCCACAACTCTTAATCACCCTATCTCACGTGTTAACATTGAAAGCCAACATTTTCAAGTCTCACGGCAACTTTTGACCCCCAATCCGGAATTCAACGTTTTCGACGTTTAACATCTAATTACGTAAAATTTGCCATAACTTCGTTACTAGGGTTCTCTAAGCCAAATCACATGAAATACTCCATGGATTTTATATCTACACCCTAACCAAACAAGATGCAATTACTAACGGATTGATGGAGTTCAATCGTTTATAAACGATCAATCTCAACAAACAATATTTCATGGTTCAAACCTATATTCAACCTTATAATTCTTATAATCTAATGGCTTATAGAGATTGATTCTATGATAAGCCATCTCTACTCCCTCATACAAGACATATACCACTCATCTATGATTCTCCAAGATAAAAGAAAAATAAAAAAGAGATGGAGAGGAAAGATAAGGAATATACCTTAAGAACTCTTATGAATTTCTTGAAAACTCTAAGTCCAATCTTCCAAAATATATGTTTTGGTTGAGTATAACTCTCTTTCTCTCTCAAAATAATCTAGGTTGGCAATTGAAAAACTCTAAAATGGCCAAACCTTGCCTTCTTATTTATAGGAAATGAGAATGGAGGGTAACTTGGACATTACACACATCACCTCCTTACTATTCATATGTGGTCAACAAGTAAAATACTTGGTGACTAAGCCTTATGCTTGGCTACCACATAAAGTGGCCGGCCCACCACCTACCATGGGTTGCACCATAGGTTTTACCCATTCGGTGACCTACCGGTTCGATTTAAATGAATTGTGCTTAACCAAATAAACATTGGGCCTAGACTTGGGCTCAACTCACTAATTTCCTTGGGCTTGGTCATTTCATAATTGAACTAAATAGAAATCCAACTCAAATGACTTATTCATTAAGACTTAATCTTAATCCTAAAATACGAATCGTATTCCATACGTACAATTTACGTATTCTTTCAGTATACTACACGTACAATAATTGTATCGTACTTCATATTTACTCAACGTATTATACATAGATACTAAATAGTATCACCAAATGTATAACATTCGCATTAAACCTAACGCCATCCCTTCTATGTATATTATTTCCTTCTCGGAAATCAATATACTCAACCCTTAGGTTTTAAGTCCGCAGGCGAAAACTGCGTTTGCCATAAATGAAATATTATCATATATTCCATCTAATCTCAATATTCTATCATTACACGTTTCTCGGAATTTTAAAATAATTCTCCGAACAGAAATAGATGAATAGTGTTTTTACGAAAATTTCTCAGAAAACAATTATTTTCATCTTGGAAATTCCAAACAATTATTTCTAACACGTTACTAGAATACTAACCATGTTAGCACATTCTAGGTCATAGAACGACCTTCACATAACCTACTCACAAAGTAATCAATTAAATTCATTTAATTCACATAATCAAATAATAATTTAGTTGTCATAAAAATCTGATTTTCTCGGGCGTTACATTCTTTCCCCCTTATAAGGATTATGTCCCCAGAATCTTAGCTTATAATTACATAAACAAATGAGGAAAATCTTCCTTCATTTTACTTTCGAGCACCCACGTTGCTTCTTCAGCATTGTGGTTTCTCCATAACACCTTCACAGAAGGTATTACCTTATTTCTTAAGACTTGTTCCTTCCTATCAATAATTTGAACTGGAAGTTCCTCATAAGATAAGTCTTTCTCTATTTGAATAGATTTATACTCTATTGCGTGTTTATAGTCCGGTTTATAAAGACGCAACACTAGCACGTGAAACACATTATGAATGCGTTCCATCTCCAGAGGTAAAGCTACTTCATAAGCTACCTCTCCTACCCTTCTTAAAATCTCAAAAGGTCCTACAAACGTTGGACTTAACTTCCCTTTCTTCCCAAAACGTATCTTCCCCTTCCAAGGCGATACTTTTAGAAAAACAAAAGATCCTACATCGAATTCTCTATTCTCTTTGTGAGGATCTGTATACTTCCTCTGTCGGTCTTGAGTCGCAACTAATTGAGTACGTATTAACTTCACCATGTCCGCCGTCTGCTGTACCATCTTAGGTCCCAACATCCGACGTTCACCCACCTCATCCCAACATAATGGAGTTCGGCACTTCCTTTCATACAATGCTTCGTACGGCGGCATACCGATACTAGCGTGAAAACTATTGTTGTACGAAAACTTCACCAACGGTAGATATTCGTCCCAACTCCCTTTGAAATCCATAACGCAAGATCTTAACATATCTTCAAGCGTTTGAATTGTCCACTCACTTTGACCATCTGTCTGAGGATGATACGCAGTACTCAATCTTAACTGAGTTCCCATTTGCCCTTGCAAACTCTTCCAAAAGTTCGATGTGAATCGTGGATCACGATCTGACATAATCGAAACAGGTACTCCATGTCTAGAAATAATTGCCTTGATATACGGCTTAGCTAACTGATCTAGGTTATACCTAACTCCTATTGGTAGAAAATGAGACGATTTCGTCAATCGATCCACTATCACCCAAATAGCATCGTATCCTTTTCTTGTTGCTAGAAGTCCCACCATGAAGTCCATCGTGATGTGCTCCCACTTCCACTCTGAAATTTCTAACGGTTGTATCAACCCGCTCGGTCGTTGGTGTTTAGCCTTAACTTGTTGACAAGTTAAGCACCTACTAACATATTATGCTATCTCCCTCTTCATGTTCGGCCACCAAAAGTTCTAACGAAGGTCTTGATACATCTTCGTACTACCGGGATGTATCGAGTACCTCGAACTATGGGCCTCCATCATAATTTCTTCTTTTAATTCGGGATCATTAGGAACCCAAATTATTCCTTCAAAACGAAGTAATCCCTCCTTATCAAGGTTATACTTAGTCTTTTCTTCATCTTCTATCCTCTTCTTCATCTGCTTGTACTCCTCGTTGCTCGATTGTACTCCCCTAACCCGCTCCACTATGGTCGGTTGGGTTTCCATGGAAAATAACATTTCCACCGCCTCTTCCGGTAACTTAACTTCTAATTCCATGCTTTCCATCGCTGTTATCAACTCGTTCTGAGTCGTTAACATTGACAGTTTCTCTCTACCCTTCCTACTTAGTGCATCAGCTACTACATTTCCTTTCCCTGGATGATATAAAATATCACAGTCATAATCTTTTATTAACTCTAACCACCTTCTCTGTCTCATGTTCAACTCCTTCTGTGTAAAGATATACTTCAGACTTTTGTTGTCTGTGTATATCTCACACTTCTCACCGTAAAGATAATGCCTCCACATCTTTAAAGAAAAAACTACAGCTGCCAATTCCAAATCATGAGTAGGATAGACCTTCTCATAATCCTTCAATTGACGTGACGCATACGCAATAACCTTGCCATGCTGCATTAGCATACAACCCAGTCCTTTATGTGAAGCATCGCTATACACTACAAAATTTCCTGTATCGTCTAGTAAGGACAATATAGGTGCCTCACTTAATCTCTTCTTCAACTCCTAAAAATTGTTCTCACATTTTTTAGTCCACACATACTTCACCGACTTTCTTATCAGATTTGTCAACGCAGTAGCTATTTTAGAAAAGTCCAGAATGAACCTTCTATAGTATCCCGCTAACCCCAGAAAACTCTGAACCTCAGTTGGTGTTTTCGGTTGCTCCCATTCGTTAACTGCTTCTACTTTTTCCAGATCTACGGAAATACCATCCTTATCGATAACATGCCCTAGAAACTGCACTCACTCAAGCCAAAATTCACATTTCATGAATTTTTCATACAACTTTTCCTTCCTTAGTGTTTCCAACACTATTCTTAAGTGTTCTGCATGATCTTCTAGCGTCTTTAAATAGACTAGAATATCATCAATGAACACTACGACAAACTTGTCCAAATATTGTTTGAACACCCTGTTCATCATATCCATAAATGCTGCTGGCGTATTAGTCAACCCAAACGACATCACCAGAAACTCGTAATGACCATAACGAGTTCTGAATGCCGTCTTAGGTACATCCTCCTTCCTCACCTTTAACTAATGATACCCCGTGCACAAATCTATCTTAGAAAAATACTTTGCCCCTTTCAACTGATCAAATAGATCATCGATCCTAGGCAACGGGTATTTATTCTTAATCGTCAACTTGTTCAACTCTTGATAGTCGATACAAAGTCTTAACGACTCGTCCTTCTTCTTTACAAACAACATCGGTGCTCCCCAAGGAGACACACATGGTTGAATGTACTTCCTATCTAATAGTTCCTGTAATTGAACCATTAACTCCTTCATCTCAACTGGCACCATCCGATATGGTCCCCTTGAAACTGGTGCCGTTCCCGGTAACAGATCAATTATAAACTCCACCTCCCTATCCGGTGGAATACCCGATAACTCATCCGGAAATACATCCGCGAACTCTTTCACTATAGGTATCTGGTCTAAGGATGTTCCCACTCTTTGGGTATTCACAACATTGCACAGATAACCCACACACCCTTTTCTCAACATCTTCCTAGCTTCAGTGTCATCATAGGATGACAACAAGAGCGCCTCTTGATTTACTATCAAGAAGAACACTACCTTGGTTTTCTTAGAAAGCCGAAGGTTTACAATTTTCCTATGGCAATCTATAATCGCCTTATGGTTAACCAACCAATCCATACCAAGAATTACATCGAATTCTTTTAGCCTTATCGGTACCTAATCTACCGATAATTTATTCCCTCTAATTTCTACGCAACAATCCTTATGAATATGTTCAATGGGGATTATCTCTTTGTTTGCTACCTTAACGTCTAAAGGTATAGGTAACTTCTCATGGATTAAACCTAATCGCTTAGCAAATTCACATGCTATAAAAGAACATGTAGCACCCGAGTCAAATAGCACATAAGCATTTATCTTATTGACCGGAATGATACCTGCTACAACATCCGTTGATGCAACCGCATCTTGGACAGTCATATTAAACGTACGAGCTGAGGGTCTACCCACCGATGGTGTTGGTCTAGTAATGGCTAATTTACCACTACCAAAACACTTATTCCCCTCTAAACCCTTCTTTGGGCAATTTCTTGCCATGTGGTCCATTGACCCCCAGACAAAGCATCCCTGGTTCTTCTTAGGGTTAGGACAGTTGGGTGACAAATGCCCTTCTTGCCCACAGTTGTAGCATACTGCTTTCCCCTTTAAACAAACTCCCATTTGAGACTTTCCGCATGTCTTACATGCTTCCGTCCTCCGCTTGGGATCTCCCTGCTTTACCCCGATATTCCCAAGGTTAAAACTCTTTCTCTTTGGCAAGTTTCCGCTTTCGCTGGCAACTTCAGCCTTATTACCTCCATCTAACTTACTCTTAATCTTACGCTCTTTGTGGTAGTGAGACAAAGCTTCACCACCACCTTCAGCTATTATCGCCTTCTCCAGAATGGTCCCATAGGAAGCACTCTGGAAAACCGATATCCTACTGTAGAGCCATGGTTTTAAGCCCTGCTCAAACCTACGCGCCTTCCTCTCCTCTGTGTCCACCTGGTGTGGAGCAAATCTCGCCAATTCATTAAACTTGGTGGCATACTAGGGAACAGTCATATCCCCCTGCTTAAGTTCTAGGAACTTAATCTCCATTCTACCCTGCATGCTAGTAGGGAAATAGTTCTCGAAGAAGACCTTCTTAAACTGTTCCCACGTAACAGCCTCTATCCTAGCCCCACCCTAGTGAGCCTCCCACTAGTAGTTGGCTTCCCCCTTCTTCATGTAAGTCGCAAAAGAAGTCTTTTGCGCCTCACCTACGTTTGTTATCACAAACGCCTTTTCAATCTCTCTAACCCATATTTGGGCTTCTAACAGGTTCGTCGTTCCTTGGAACTCGGGAGGACCCATAGTTTTAAAGTCCTTAAAGGTAGTTGTTCTTGCTACCCCAGGAGTTACAGGAATCTCACCCCCTTGGTTAAATACAGCCGTTAATAAATTAACGAACTCTTGTATAGGGTTATGAGGACCCCCCTGATTCTCATTATGAGACTCGGCCTCTTGGTTACGTTGTCTCCTTCTCAGCGGCATAATTTTGATTAAATAAATAAAGTTTCGTTATTATCTATTTAACTTCTTGGTTATCATTCTCAATCAATAACAATCATTCATACCACAACAAGCACATTAAATAAAAACTTCATTATATTAATATGCTTTCATAGTCAAAACTATTTACATCATGTTCCCTTAGCCAAAAGCTATTACATACTATCCCGCGATTGCCTTCTACAAAAATTGGGATTTACAAAATGACTACCCTTTAGCTATACAAAAGAGGGTTTTACATCACTACTCATATACAAAAAGATCTAACGATCCACTAACACTGTTGAACGGCGGTATTCTCATACTTCTGATTTGCCAGAATCGACACTATATCTCGACTTATGGTATGTCGAGTCTGCCCGGACTTAATAGAATAACAAGAAATTTTCAACTTGAAATCCTCATGAGCACATTCATGAATGTATGACATCCTAGCTATTTTCTGGTCTTTCTCAACCAGTTTCTTTTGTAGCTCAAGGACCTCGTCCTTATAGTCACGAGCTTTATCAGTCATAAGCACTTTTTCATCGTGCTCAGACTCAAAGTTCGCCTCTGCAGATTCTTTCGCCTCATATAAGGCAGTTATTTCCTAATTCTGTGCCTTTACCATAGTGCGCAAGTGCACATTCCTATCCAACACGACCTCATATAATGCTCGCATTGCATCCGGAGGTATTGGTTCCTGAGTAGGTAACACCGTGTTAATCGATGTCACCTCCATCTCCTCCTTCACGTCTAGCATCTCGTTAAGGTATGATGCTAAACCCATAGTCTCCTCAGAGTATTCCTCCTCGGAGATGTACTCCTCAATGTCTGAGTCTTCTAGTATAACTAACGGTACCTCCGCCACTGGCATTGGTACAACCTCAACATGGTTCACTGACTCTTCACTCACAACGTGAATGTCTCTATACATCATGTTATCGATCGACATCTACAATAGCACATAACAAGTTGATTAGTACATAATACACAATAGTATAAGCATAAATCACATTTAATATCTTTAAGATTAATTTTAATCTTTTAATCCTTTCGATACTGAGTTATCTCAATACCTTATTAATTCAATGGACTTGAATTTTATTCCTCGGACTTTACCTTCCTTACGAGGTTATTAGCCTAAGGTTCCCCCCCCCCCCTTAAGTTTTATAACCTAAGGCTTTGATACCAACCTGTGACGCCCCCAAATTCGGGTATCTTCTAACCCGACATATGGTGCTCCACTGTACTAACATCCATACAATCATTCCATTGAAATACAACAAAATGAATGTAATTACTATCTTCTTATTACAATCAAAGTATAAATCCCTCCCAGGTTCATAAACCGGTTACATCGTTTATTGTTCATAATGTATAATACATACAAACTTACTAAGCTAATACACAATGCCTAAGCATCCATCTTAGCTTTGCCCTTATCTCTCTTGGCATTCATAGTACGTTCATCTTTAACTGCAGTTATATAATTCACGCAAGGAGTGAGCATGACAGCTCAGCAAGTTTTTAACAAAAGATAATAGTAATACCACATTCATGAATTATATAAAAATTCCGACATAACTGAACAATAGTTATGAAGTGTTATGAATCAATAATACTTTAACAGTTCATAACATCAATTCCCAAAGTATAGAATAGATTAGGAATTACGAACCTACGATAGACCATCATGAACAAGAACTTTTAGTTTTCATACTTGAAAAGGAGTCCACAGCACTAAGGTCGTTCATCCGATAACTTACGAGCACTTCTAGGTGATCATCCTATAGTACTCTATGTTGATCAACACTCATTCATTAAACGTATTTATGTTTAATATTTTTGGTAAACTTCAAGTGCCCATCGAATAATCGATGAAAATACTTTTTTTTGTTCATAGACAAACCTTACCTTTCACACGTCCGTACCAATTACTTGGCATAGGATAGCGTTAACATTTCTATATAGAAAGATATGAATCATAATCAATCTATATATTACGAATAGTCTAGCCGAGTTAAAATCTAGCATCGACCCTTTCTTTAAAACAAGTCTTGCAATTCAGTTCAACGAATCACATAAAACTTGGCTAACAAAAAAGTTAGACAAGCGTTAGGAAAACTTGCCTTTCAGCGTCTTGAATTAACTTACTCGACTGACCACAGCCTTTACAGAATCTACATGATATATTCATATAGCACATTGTAATTAGCTATCAAACAACTATTCAAATTGTTCCTACAAACTTCTTTCTCTTCTATGTCTTTGTTAACTTAATATCTTTATTAAAGTCAACAAGACTTATTACCCTTAGTCCCGGTTTATTAATCAACTGACATTATTTAACCGGACTCGAACTTCGTTGATAAAGTACCAGCCGTGTTCAACGTTCTTAACACGTTAACATGAATTCCATTCCTAAGTTTCATACCATATACCTTAGTATAGGTAATATAGGAATAGCTTTGATACACTTATGAAGTGTACAAACATTATCCCTTTAGGTCTCCGAACAAATGAAGTTCAAAACCTAAGTCATTGTCTAAAGTTCACCACTCGTCATTGCATGGCCGACATCATCATAAGATTAGGATCAAGGCCATGGCTGCCTAAGCATGATGCTAAGGCTCTCGACTCGTATTGCATTGGCATAAGACAATGATGGCGCTATGGCGCCACTCTGCAGTAGCTCATAACACTATGCCGGTGCTGCGACACGGCGAATAACACTAAGTCTGGTGCCGCGCGCCAGACCTCAGTACCAGATTCTCAGCAACTTTCAAAAAGTTTGCAAAATTCCTAAGGTCGTAACTTCATCGTTATAAGCCCGATTTGGTCCGTTCAAAAGCCTACACGTCACAAATAACGTAATCTACGCGTTCATATAAGAATTCAGAACTTTCAAATCCAATAACTCAAAATTCACTATTGAGTTCATTTTCTAGACGTTCAGAAACATTAATGACCGTTCAACGCTCGTTTTCTTCGTTTCAAGTCGGAATCCGACGATTCTTGAACTCACAACACTTAATCACCCTATCTCACGTATTGACATTGAAAACCATTGTTTTCAAGTCTCGCGGCAACTTTTCACCCCCAATCCAAAATTTAACGTTTTCGACGTTTAACGTCTAATTATGTAAAATTTGCCATAACTTGTTACTAGGGTTCTCTAAGCCAAATCACATGGAATACTCCATGGATTTTATATCTACACCCTAACCAAACAAGATGCAATTACTAACGGATTGATGGAGTTCAATCGTTTATAAACGATCAATCTCAACAAACAATATTTCATGGTTCAAAACTATATTCAACCTTATAATTCTTATAATCTCATGGCTTGTAGAGATTGATTCTATGATAAGCCATCTCTACTCCCTCATACAAGACATATACCACTCATCTATGATTCTCCAAGATAAAAGAAAAATCAAAAAGAGATGGAGAGGAAAGATAAGGAATATACCTTAAGAACTCTTATGAATTTCTTGAAAAATCTAAGTCCAATCTTCCAAAATATATGTTTTGGTTCAGTATAGCTCTCTTTCTCTCTCAAAATAATCTAGGTTGGCAATTGAAAAACTCTCAAATGGCCAACCTTGCCTTCTTATTTATAGGAAATGAGAATGGAGGGCAACTTGGACATTACACACATCACCTCCTTAC
Organism: Panax quinquefolius; assembly: GCA_020205615.1. Classification (NCBI taxonomy): domain Eukaryota; kingdom Viridiplantae; phylum Streptophyta; class Magnoliopsida; order Apiales; family Araliaceae; genus Panax; species Panax quinquefolius. Next base: position 49,068,252 of record CM035159.1, read on the forward strand.
TATTCATGTGTGGACACCAAGTAAAATACTCGGTGACCAAGCCTTATGCTTGGCTACCACATAAAGTGGCCAGCCTATAACCTACCACGGGTCATCCCATGGGTTGCCCCATGGGTTTTACCCATTAGGTGACCCACCGGTTCGATTTAAATGAATTGGGCTTAACCAAATAAACATTGGACCTAGACTTGGGCTCAACTCACTAATCTCCTTGGGCTTGGTCATTTCATAATTGGACTAAATAGAAATCCAACTCAAATGACTTATTCATTAAGACTTAATCTTAATCCTATAATACGAATCGTATTCCATACGTATAATTTACGTATTCTTTCCGTATACTACACGTACAATAATCGTATCGTTCTTCGTATTTACTCAACGTATTATATATAGATACTAAATAGTATCACCAAATGTATAACATTCGCATTAAACCTAACGCTTATCCCTTCTACGCATATTATTTCCTTCAAAATCAATATACTCAACCCTTAGATTTTAAGTCCCAGCAAAAGCTGCGTTTTGCTATAAATGAAATATTATCGATATTCCATCTAATCTCAATATTCTATCATTACGCGTTTCTCAGAATTTCAAAATAATTTCCCAAACAGAAATGGATGAATACTGTTTTTACGGAAATTTCTCGAAAAACAATTATTTTCGTCTTGGAAATTCCAAACAATTATTTCTAACACGTAGCCAGAATACTAACTACGTTAGCACATTCTAGGTCATAGAACGACCTTCACATAGCCTACTCACAAAGTAATCAAATAAATTCATTTAATTCACATAATTAAATAAAAATTTAATTGTCATAAAAATCTGATTTTCTCGGGCGTTACAACTAATCATAGCTTAAATAAGTTCGCACAGTCGATTGCTAATACCAATAAGATAACTCTGCAACTTAAACATTCAACAAGCATTAAGAATAAGACGCAAATACAGGAAAAGATCAAAATACTCTAGCATGATGTAAGTAAAATCTGACTCGGATAATCCTTAATTACCTTAGGCTTCAGAACTACACATGAATTAGCTTTTGATCAGTGACTCCTAAGCCAGATGACTTTAGGGCACTAGGTGTAGAACACCCCTAAGAATCTAGTAACTCGAGTAGCAAAGGCCACGTAATTAACATAAGCTAAATTTAGATTTTACGAAAACCGAAGATTATAAGGCGAGTGCATTTTATGCTCCATCTCAATATCGGTCCTGCGTTTATGGTCGAGTGTGTTTTATGCTCCATCTCGACTCACCGCAAGACTTTCGATATTCAATCTTCAGAAACAATTTATTCTTCTATATTTTTTATATATCTAAACATGCACGAATCCAAGATCCAAAACTGTATAAACGTCTAAGTCTTTTATTACCTTGTAAAAATGAAAGTTTATAAGAGTGAACAAACTCTCAAAGCAATAAACACGCGAACTAAATTCAAAAAATAACTAGTTAACATAGTTGGTCGGTGCTTGCTAAGAAGGACGGATCAATAACAGTCTAAACTTATCGATTGAAAAACCCCTAGCTCATACATGCTTAACACGACTCTAAGAGATAGACAATAATACTTGGCGCTTGTCATCAGCCATAATCAAAAAATTAATGATAACTATAACACCCTCGCTAAATAGTAGCTTAAAATAGGGTAAAAAGGCCATTCATATGGCACAAGCATCTAATCTGTATAAGCCCCAAAAAGATGGCTAAAAACCACAATCATGCTAATAATATCGAAGCATTAATAAATAAAACCAAAAATAGTTCATGGCATCCATAATAATAACAATTCAAATCAAAATCCCGCAGTTCAAAATGACTGCACCACAATACCAATAATAAAAACATAATAAAGTACTAAAGTATGCAACCTAACATGGCAGTAGACAGAAATAAACAGATAGTAGCCAAAACACCCCCAAACTTAAGGTGAGCAATGCCCTCATTACTTAACATAAAATAATCGATACAAGAGGGCTTCCCTGAAGATCGCTCACTCGGCATCGCTCCATCCTCATCATCTTCGTCCTCACTTAGGAAAACCATATGGGCGATGATGGTGGAGGCTCTGGGAACCGGTTTGGCGTAAACTCAGCGTTCTCGCCACAATAGTCAATGTAGATGCTCAGATAGTGTTCTGTTCGGCTTCACCTGGTATTGTATCACAATTTCACGCCCATGCAACAAATTGCGATGTGCCTCTGCTTGCTATAAGCCTCGATTGTCGCTTATAGCTTTTGATGCGTGAGGTGAGAGACACCATGATGTCAGCCACTAGTCCCTGGCTAGCTGGTCCTGCGTCTGGAGTGGCGTCTGGATGCTGTAAGGGCTCGACCTATACTGTAGGAGGTAGCACTGTAGGTGGCCCATATGCCTCGCCTCGACATGAGACTATGCCTCGTCCCTCTCATAGTAGCATTTGATGGTCGGATGGTCTATATGTATCATGGGTGGCAAGGCTATCTCTCTCGCCCCCATTGGATACACTTTTGTTTGCATAAATGGGTGATCAAAGATGGATGTGGAAGTCCGAAGTGAGCGGTACTCTTGATTGTCTTCATGATGGACTCGTGTATGAGAACAACAATGTCCACATTCGGGCCCTTGACAATATCAAAAGGAGGATCGCTTTCGATCCTTGGTCACATCCTTTCGAGTCTTGGGGGTATGAATCATATTATCGCAAATAAAAAGTGAACCACACCTTCCTATAGAGATCGAAAGCTTAGTAGACCGAAGCTTAAGAAGTTGGGAACCTGGTCTTTTCACTCGTATAATCGTTCTTCTTCCATGTGGTTCCGGGCTGCAGAGCCCTCGATGAAATCCTCTTGGTCATAACTGCGGAGTCCCAGCTCCAAATAATCCTTGCCCTCGTAGTTGGGCGTGGCAAACAGTGCGTTGATGGCTTGACTCCCAAAAGCCACTGAGCGGCCCCTAACTTGAACAACAACATCACCCTCGGTATTGGCGTTCGTATAAAACTCCCAAACCACAGATATAATGGTAGACCCAGGTTGTTTGGTGAAGTGGATCCAATTTCGCTCCAGTATCATGGTGGTTAGCTCACCATCCTTTTTGTCGAGCCTCAACCCCCGCTCAAGAATCAGATTTCATGCCCCAAATGAGCTTTTTTATCTTTTCCATGCCGCCTCATTTAAAAATTTAATGTTGTCACATTCCGTTGTTGGTGGTGCGGCGGACGATGAAAACTCTCCGACACTGAGTCGCTGCATTTTGGGAGCCATATCAGAAATCTCAGTAGGTTTGATGCAAAAGAAGTCCCTAAGCAGTGCCAAAATTCCCCCAAACTTAAGCCAAGTAGACCTTGTCAATTGCCAATATCAAACAGCCCCAAAACAGTCAAGTTCTTCTCTTAGGAATTTTATCAAACACTTGGAGTGCGTTCTTCAAAACCAACTTGGACATCCTTTGTTTGTTGTTGCTCTATCCAGAATTCCTCTAATGGAAATCACACAAACAGATGACAACAAATACCCCAATAAAACCAACACAAATGTCTGCTTGAATGAAATCCAACAAAAATACCTTGACTTGAAAACCCTAGTTTGATTATGCTCTTTGTTCTTTGCGTGCACTGGCTTGGGGCTAAGAATTGTTTTCTTGTGGGTAGATTTGATCGAGGGCTAGAGTTTTTGTGGGAGTGAGCCAACTGAAGGGTTGTTTGCGTTTAGGCTGCCGAGAGCAGTTTAGAGAAAGGGACTGGTGACTGCCGAGAGAGAGGATGGTTTGTGGCCTAAAACACTGGCAAAATTGCCTTTTTAAAATCGAAACTCATCATTCTAGGTCTTGTGATGCGGGACTACCTTTGTTAATTAGCACATGCCACTCTGTGAGTTAATAGTATTTGGGAATTTTTGGTGGTGGCCATTTACTTACTCGCCCTTTGTTGGTTGGCGTTGTGGCGCGAATTAGCAGTAGCTAATGCCATTTGGTGGCACCGCAGCACGAGTATCCCCTTGTTCTTTGGCACTGCGGCACGAGACGAGAATCATGGGTAATAAGCATGGCACCACAGCGTGAAGTTCAGTTCATATGTTGGCACTGCGTCGCGACTATTGTTTTTGAGAAATCCTGCACAGAAGCCATGTTTTAGCCCACATATCTTACAAACATATATAAATGCCTATATTAAACACATGATAACTACCTTAACTATACTAGTATGTATAAAAATTACAATGAACAGGAAAGCATGCTGCAGTCACAAAAAAAGTGCTCAATAGAACATAGCAATACATTATCTAGCAGCAATGTTTGCAAAGTAATCATAATAGACATAAAATATAACTAAACATAAGTAAGGAAAAATAGGTAAAAATGATACTGAGATGGGGGTGCCTCCCTACTAAGCGCTTGTTTTAAAGACGTCGGCTTGACTATACCGATGTCGCTCAATCTGGCTCATAGGCGAAAATGACCATCTCATACCGCCTGTTTGTTAATTCCTTTAAATTTTTGGCCGACAGGGATGATTGGCCATTCTCCTTTCCTTCATCCACCCAAATATCCCTTCCGGACAAAGAATCTTTTCGTCCTTTGGAATTATCCACTAATTTGACTGTTTCATTAAATTGAAAGTGTTCTTCATGCTCTAGCCTATTCTCTTCTTCTCGTGTTGAGGACTCAAAAAAGTTCTCCTTGGGTCGAGACGTAACCTCATATTATGGCAGAGATTGGTTGTCAAACTAATTTGGATAGTAATAATTTGGATCTTGATATTGCTCTTGACTATAGTCCCAAGAGTTTGGATAACCCTGACAGTTTGGATGATAGGAGATCGATTCAATGTCAGCTCGTTCTTGACAGTAGGCATTCTGAGTGGACTGACACCCAAGATTATCAAAAAACCTCAAGGCATTTGCAATTTGAACTTGCAATTTCTCGAGTCCTTCTTCCGAGCTTGGTTGCGTCGTCCACTCATAAGGCCATTGATAACATTGATCGTACATAATCTGTAACTCAAAAATAAAAATAAAGGAAGATCAAACAAATAAAGGAAATATATATATGTTCAAAGTAAGACTAAATTGATTGAAATCAATATTGGACAATATTAGAATAACAGTTCCCCGACAACGGCGCCAAAAACTTGTTGGTCTAAAAACCGACCACTAAACACACACAAGTATACGCGGTCTAACAAGTAATACAGTGATAAGTAGAATATCGTACCCACGATGAACTATCACTAATATTTACCAAGTACCGACTTTGTATTGCTAAAGTCGTATTCAAACAGCAATAAATGAAAGTGTGATTAATCTAAGCATAACTAATTATTAAAGCAAGTAATTGGATATCGAATGGAAATCGAAGGAATTACAAGCTAAGGTTACAACTTCTCCCCACTCAAGCATTCTGTTGAACACCTGGCATGCTATGCTTCATCAAACTACTTACCCTTCTCTCTCTGGTCTTAATGGTCACGACAATTTGTTGACTGAGGACACACAAGTGCTCATACACCTCTGTCGAGGTATGTACAAACATATCTTTTCCAGATCCACCCGTTAGTGAATAGAATAAAAAAGAATGCTCAAGGTAGATACAATCCTACATATGTCTATGCGAATTGATCAGAACAAGGATTGAAGCATAAGTTCTCAAATAGGTCACACGTGGCGCACATATATATATATATATATATCTAATCTACGCGTAACTTATGCAGTTGAAACCCACAATCACATGCCAATATATTCAGGTGTAAATCTATAATCCTTCTATCGATATCATGTAAATTACCAAAATCATCACTAATGTCTTAGCGAGAATCATTTAGCATAAATATATCGAACCAAATCATATGGTGCCAACCAAAGAGATAAGACAAACAATTTAAATAACAAAGGGTTCCATTATAACCGTAGAGCAAATACTCAGTTCATAGCTATTGAACAAAATATAAGTAACAATAAAGACAGCATTTATAGTATAAGAAATTAGAGAAAATGAATGGATAAGAGGAAACTCTGTCAAAGCCCTTCAATCTCCATGCATTCCGCTCAAATCAGGCTTTCCAATCCGCGTCGTTCACTACTCTTGTCACTCCAAGGATATGCCAGACATCTCCCTAATCTACCTAATCTATATTTACAAACATCAACTAAGAGAAAGGAAGAGAAATTACAGAGAAAAACTAATCTAAGCTAAGCTATTTGATCTCAGATCTACTCAGTATATATTATACAGAGCTTCTCTTTCTTTATATTCGTTTCTCTGCCATTTTCTAGGACAAACACAAGACCTCTCTGCTGGCACTTTTTGAGGTGCCGCAGGTAGTCTTGAAGCCACTAAAAGTCATTGTTGGTATTGCTTATTTACATTAATATGAAGGGACGGAGCTGTGACTGCGATGCAAGCCCAAGAAGGAATAGTAGGCTGCGGTGGCGGCGCCAGCGATGATAAGAGGCGGGGAGGTGCGTACTGCGGCACGGCCAATAAGCTTGGCATTGGCGCCGTGATGCGAGTGTGAGAAATATGACCGTTTTGCCCCTGAATGCTAGAAAACACCTGATAAGCCCTGCGTTGCATCGATTAAGCACAATAACACTATAATCATATAAAACCGTATAAAATCTACGAGAACAGACAACTATTTAAGTCATAAAGTATCTGATTCGAGGGTATAAATCCCACTCATCATGCATGATTACAAGATCAGCTGTGATAAAAACCAGCGATGTAAAATGTGGCGCCGCAACGTGACTTAGCAGAATGGTCAAACAATGTGATTTATTTACACAAAGTCTGAAAAAGTTGTTATGTGTTAATAGTAGGACTGTTAAATTATGATTTCAGTATTTCTATACCAAGAATGAACATGTTATTAACGATTAACTAGTTTTATTACTAATGTAATTTGATTATGTGATTAAAAATCAAATCTTACATGATGAATGTACTTAGTTATGTATAAAATGTGATAGTGACTAATTATGTCATGATGATATATATATATAGGGTATTGTGATTTGAGTTGTTATGGTTTAGCCTACAAGCAAGGCAAGTTCTCTAAATCTATTGTTTCATTGAGTAAATTATTGTTTCTAATTCGATTACATTACGCAAGTTTTCTATCTCTACACTTTCGTTGAGCTCGTTCTATTATTATTACATTGTGCAATTTTATTCTTACGATTGAGCAAGTTCTTATATATAGTTTGTTTATGATGATGCAAGTTGTATAAATCTTATTTTTATATTGAACAAATTATTTCTGTCTTTAACTTGTTATTTAACATGCAAGTTTATATATTCTATTATACCAATGTTGAACAAGTTGTATCGTTCAATTTATTATTTGTTATGTATGCTTAGTACTCAATTTTAAATAATCTTGGCTTAATATTGTTCAAACAAGGTACATTATAATTATTCAATGTTCATGCTTTTATCTTATCCCTAAAGCATGACCTTAGTATTCAGTTATGAGATTTTTATTCAACTAATCCTTAGTTGATGTTCGTTAAACCTAAATTACCTTAAAATGTATCCTAACCAAACTTACTTTGGTGCGGACTTGTACTCAAAATACTGAGATGAACAACCCTAATATTAGGGTATAATTTACGCTTAACGTTGAAATGTTTGTGCATAATACATTGTACGAAGGGCTGATCCCCCTAAGTACGAGGAGTCTCTATAGTCTTATGACTGTTAAAGTTTAAGTTGAAAGATTACTTATAACTATAGACATGGTTCGTGGTCTTAGGACCCTCAGTTATATATTTCAGAATGTTAATAGAACATATTGTTCATTTCTATTGAGCCTCTTATTTGGCAGTTGTTGTAAATATTTTAATTCATTGTTGTTTCAAGTGAGCTTTGATTGCTCACTCTTTCTTATATAACAATTACAGCTAAGGATGAGAAGATTTATCAAGATTTATGACAACACTTTTGGTGGCCAAACATGAAAAGAGATGTTACAGAATGTGTTGCGAAATGCTTGACATGTCAAAGAGTCAAGGCCGAGCATCAACGACCAAGCGGATTACTTCAACCGTTGGAAATACCGGAATGGAAGTGCGAACACATCACAATGGATTTTGTGGTGGGGCTTCCAACTACTCAGAGATGATGCGATGCGATGCGATTTGGGTGATAGTGGACAGACTGACGAAATCAGCACACTTTTTGCCAATAAAGATTAAATTCAATCTTGATCAGTTAGCAAAGTTGTACGTTAGAGAAATCATTTCGAGACATGGGGTGCTAGTGTCAATTGTGTCAGATAGAAATTTGAGGTTCACATCAAACTTCTGGAAGAGACTACAAGAATGTATGGGAACACAGTTGCAAATGAGTATGGCATATCATCCGCAAACAGATGGTTAAAATGAATGAATAATCAAGACATTGGAAGATATGCTGAGAGCATGCATCATGGACTTGAAAGGGAGCTGGGATGAACATTTACCATTGGTGGAATTTGCCTACAATAACAGTTACCACTCAAGCATCGGCATGCCGCCTTACGAAGCATTATACGACAAGAAGTGCAGAACTCCACTGTGCTGGGATGAAGTCAGTGAACGTCAACTGTTAGGACTAGAACAGGTACAACAAACTGTTGAGGTTGTCAAACTCACAAGGACAAGATTGATAGCTGCTTAAGATAGGCAGAAGAAATATGTGGATCAACACTGACAAGATCGTGAATTCGACGTAGGAAATTTTGTGTTCTTAAAAGTTTCTCCTTGGAATGGGAAATTTCATTTTGGTAAAAAAGGGAAGCTAAGCCCGAGGTTTATTGGACCCTTTGAAGTGCTGCGAAGAGTAGGAGAAGTGGCTTATGAGGTAGCTCTACCTCCAGAGTTAGAAAACGTTCATAATATTTTTAATGTTTCGGTATTACGACCATATACACCCGATTACAAGCACGTGATCGAGTACGAACCATTGCAGTTTGATAATGACTTGTCTTATGAAGAGGTTCCTATCCAGATAGTTGACAAGAAAGAACATGTTCTCAGGAATAAAGTTATACCTTCTGTGAAGGTGATATGGAGGAACCACAATGCTGAAGAAGCTACGTGGGAACTCGAAGATAAATGATTAAAGATTACCCTGAGTTATTTGTTTAATCCGTGTCTACGATTCTGGGGATAGAATCTTTGTAAGTAGGGAAGAATATGGTGAATGATTTGTTTGAGTTGTGATTCTAGGGACATAATCCTTATAAGGAGGGAGGGATGTAACAATCCAGAATTTTAAATTGTAATTTTAAATATTTATTGAATTATATAAATATTTAATGAATGTGTTTATCATTGAATAGATATTTGTTTAAATTGATTTGAATTACTTTGGTGAATTATTTGTTAAATAAATAATTAAGGAGTGAAGAAAATTAATTATTATGAGATAATATACTAATTTAATTTAATAATTAAGTTAGAGAGTTATAATGATTAAATAAATTATTATATTTTAATTTGAATTTGTAATTAAAATGATGTGTTAGTTGATTAAATAAGATTATAATTATAAAGAAAATTATAATTATGTTGTATTGATTTATGTGTTAAAGTAATTTAATAAATTATTATTAGAATTAATTAAATTGATTATTAAAAATTAATTAAATAAAAGTGCGACAAATAACCTTACTATAAAGGAGTTATTAAAATAAATTAAAGGAGTTTAATTCAGTTTTGCCAAACAATGCTTAATACATATTAAGTCTTTAATCTAATTGTGTTTTACCAAACAAGACATAAGGATTAATTGATTAATTTTAATTATGTTAGCCAAACAAGCCTTATGGCATTTGATTTTCAAATAAAATTATAATCGATGTCACTAAAGTTATAATTATATTATATACTTAATACCTATATTATTATTATAAGTTATATTTTAGTATATAAGTTAGAATAGAGAAGAAAGATATAGAAGAAAAAAAAGAAGAAGAGAAGAAGAAGAAAGGCTAGAGAATTTGGGAGAGAAGTTGGACAAAAGAAGCTTAAGAATCAAAGAAAAGTTATCATCTTTTAGAAAACAAGGTATCATCTTACCATTTTTAAGTTTCTTTAAAGTTTTAGGTTTCTCTTCCAAAATTCTCTCTCAGTAAAATCTTTGTAGAGGTTGAATTATTTGTTATATATAGTTTTATATGATAAATTGGTTGTTGTGAAGCTTTTTTTCATAAGTTTATATATGAGTATAGTCAATGAATTCATGTTATGTAGGTAATTTGTGAGAATACCATATTACGGTGAGTTTATATGAATATATATGAATACGGCTTAGTTTAAAGTAAAAATTAAGGTTTAATTAGTTATTTAATTTATAAATTGACTATTGAATTTGAAAGAGGATGAATAAACATAAACAAGGTACTTTAAATTAATTGTTTTGGTTAAAAACAAAATCACAGTGTTGATTTTCACTGAAAATGTCAAAAAGTGAAGTTTTATCAAAAATAGTGAAATTATATGTTTAAAATTCGATGTTTATGTGGTTATATGGGTAAAATTATGTTAAGAAACCTCAAATTATGTTTGTATGAAGTTTATGTATGTATTATGTGTTAATTCTATTGTTAGAAAGTAGCTTGTAGGCCAAAATTTGCTTTATTCATGTGATTGCCGAAGTTGGACGCTTAGGATCGCAATTTAGCCACAACAGTGCCTCAAGAATACGATTCTAGCGCCCAACGCTAGCGCCATCATTGCTTGACCACGCCATGGCATTAAGCGCCTGTATGCCGCCACTTAGTGGGCTCGTGACTGTGTCAAGATGTGCAAGACTGACGTCCAGTCATGCCACGTCGACCGTTGATGTAAACTATGGCGGCGCAACGCGAGTTAGCAGAATGGTCAGACAGTGTGATTTATTTACACAAAGTCTGAAAAAGTTTTGATGTGTTAATAGTACGACTGTTAAATTATGATTTTCGTATTTCTATACCAAGAATGAACATGTTATTAACGATTAACTAGTTTTATTACTAATGTAATTTGATTATGTGATTAAAAATCAAATCTTACATGATGAATGTACTTAGTTATGTATAAAATGTGGTAGTGACTAATTATGTCATGATGACATATATATAGGGTATTATGATTCGAGTTGTTACGATTTTACCTACAAGCAAGGCAAGTTCTCTAAATCTATTGTTTCATTGAGCAAATTATTGTTTCTAATTCGATTACATTACGCAAGTTTTCTAACTCTACACTTTCATTGAGCTAGTTCTATTATTATTACATTGTGCAATTTTATTCTTACGATTGAGCAAGTTCTTGTATCTAGTTTTTTTATGATGATGCAAGTTGTCTAAATCTTATTTTTATATTGAACAAATTATTCTTATCTTTAACTTGTTATTTAGCATGCAAGTTTATATATTCTAATATACCAATGTTGAACAAGTTTTATCGTTCAATTTACTATTTGTTATGCATGCTTAGTACTCAATTTTAAATAACCTTGGCTTAATATTGTTCAAGCAAGGTACATTATAATTATTCAATGTTTATGCTTTTAGCTTATCCCTAAAGCATGACCTTAGTATTCAGTTATGAAATTTTTATTCAACTAATCCTTAGTTGATGTTCGTTAAACGTAAATTACCTTGAAATGTATCCAAACCAAACTTACTTTGGTGCGGACTTGTACTCAAAAAACTGAGATGAACAACCCTATTATTAGTGGATAATTTACGCTTAACGTTGAAATATTTATGCACAATACACTGTACGAAGGGTTGATCCCCCTAAGTACGAGGAGTCCCTATAGTCTTATGACTGTTAAAGTTTGAGTTGAAAGATTACTTATAACTATAGACATAGTTCGTGGTCTTAGGACCCTCAGTTATATATTTCAGAATGTTGATAGAACATATTTTTCATTTCTATTGAGCCTCTTATTTGGCAGTTGTTGTAAAGATTTTTATTCATTATTTTTTCAAGTGAGCTTTGATTGCTCACTCTTGCTTATATAACCATTACAACTAAGGATGAGAAGGTCGATGTACCTAGCACCAGTAAGGGAAAAGAAAAGATGAACAAGTATTGAAGACTTGTAACATGTTGATATTTTATTATCAGATTTTATTTTAATGATTGTAATAAACTTATTTAAATTCCGCATTTGAATGATTGTATTTAAAGGTTAGACAACCTGGGAGATTTTTAGTAATGTAATCCTTTAATGGGAAGGTTTTATTATTCAATTTTATTATAATTGGGTAGTTAGATATAAATATTTTCATAAAGTGAATACCAAATCTTGAGGTAATGAGGTACCAAGATTTGGGGGTGTCACATCGACTTCGAAACACTATTTGAGGCATGGGAAAGGTTTAAGGATATGCTTTGCAAATGTCCACATCACGAAATTCCACAGTGGATGCAGGTTGGAATATTTTGTGATGGTTTTGCATCAAATCCACAAGAGCCGTGATTGATGCGTGACGGTGTGGAGCGATCATGGCTAAGAATTTTGATGAGGCTTCTCAACTGTTAGAAACGATGGCCAACAATAATTATCAGTGGCCAATAACAAGGTCTAATTCTCCGAAAACACCGGGAAAGCTCGAATTGGATGCAGTGACAGCGTTGACAACATAGGTTTCTGCGTTAACTAAGAGGATTGAAACATGAGGTCCACCATTAGCACCGTAAGTAGCAATGGTTTATGAGTTGTGTGCTGGGGGTCATGTTACAGACCAATGTGCCATCAATGTAGAAACAACTCAGTTCATGGGAAGCTATAATCGATTAGTCCAGCCTTATCCAAATTAGAATGCATGAAACCCGAGGTGGAGAAATCATTCGAGATTTTCTTGGAACAATAATCAAGCTTAAGCTCCGAGACCAAAAAACTCACTCGGATTTCAAAATCAGACTCAACAACAGCTAGAGAGGAGAACAAATCTTGAAGATGCTTTGGCCAATTTTATTTTAGCTACCGATAAGAGGATAAGTGAACAAGACAAGTTATTGAGTTAGGTAGATATGAATGTGAAAAGTCAAGCTATTTCGATCAAGAATTTGTAAAATCAGATGGGTGAGATAGAACATGCATTGAATAGCCGTCCACAAGGAACACTCCCCAAAGATACTGAGATAAATCCGGGCAAAGATGAACATTGCAAGGCTGTAACCTTACGTAGTGGAAAGGTTTTGCAAGAGACACTCAAGGGCAAGGAAAAGGTGGACAAAGAAAACGTGGAAAAAGAAGAAGTCTCAGAAACCCAAAACCTACAGGACGAGTGTCACAGCCCGAATTTTTATAAGTTATTAAAATAAGGAATTTAATAATTAAAATTCTTATTATGAGATGTTTTGAGTTTGAGTATGTATATATACGTGCTATATATTTTGAAATATTTGATCTGGTGTGAAGTGAAATATATATTCATATATTGAGAAAGTGAGGTTTAATAGTTAAGAAATTAAATGAATTTTGTAATTAATTTTAAATATTTATGAATTAAATAAATATTTTAATTAATTTATTTATTGAGATAAATATGTAATTGATGAATTGTGGTGCATTAATTTAGTAATTAAATTGAATAATGGTAATTTTTATTTGAAAGATTTAATTTAATAAAATAATTAAATTAAATTAAATGAGTTATTTAATATTAAAGAAAATAAGTATATTAAATAAAGCGATGTTTAAATCTAATTTATTAATTAAATTAGATATATGATTATTTATTAATCATCGAAGAATTATAATAAAATTATAATTATTATTGTAAGTTATGTAAATTGGTTACATGTGTGACAAATAAAAACTATAATATAATATGATTAAAATAATCTAGTATGGGGGGAAATTATGTGTAACTAAACGCAACCTTATGACTTTTGGTTTATTATAACTGACGCCTTTTTATTTTCTTCACTTGACGTACGTGGGGGGAGCGGGAGAGGGTGTCAGTTATATGTTACACGTTCTTTTTCTAAGGCTAGTACTGAGCTTGGTGAGGAAGAGAGGAAATACAAAGGTTTTGAGAAAGAGAGAGTTTTCTATTATTTTGCCAAGAGGAAGGAGATTTCACCATCTTTTGCTAAGCATACAACTAGGGTTTGAAGGTATATTTTACTTCTAATGTTTACAGTTTGAGTTCTTATGATCATCTTCTATAAATTGCTTATCACATGGGATTTATACATGTAAGTATGTGGGTTATAATCTATTAATCATCATTTGTGAGTGCTATTTGATGATTATATTACAAGAAATTGGTTTGTAGGAAAAAATTAAATAACAGTGGTTATGTATGTAAATGGCTTAAGAAAGTACGAAATTTTATGTCTAATATGTGTTATAATCTGTAAATTGATGTTGGATTATGTTAGTATGTGAAGAAACAAAAATAACGAAAGTTGAATGAATCAAAATGGTTGAGAAAGGAATTCGTAGTGAACGAATTCGCTAAATTGTCAAAACATGAACAATTAGTATGAACATGAGTTGTAAATTCATATTTGGGTTAGTTAATGTTTATGTTAATTGTTGGGTATTTGTTATGTTGTAGTTTTATGACTTACAAACCCATAGAATCGAAAATGAGCTAATTTGGATGAGTATAACTCATGTTATGATCATTGGAAAGATTTTTGGTCTGTGAAATCGCGAAGAAGCAAAGGTCTTTGAGGGCTGTTTTTCGACCTAGAACTGATTCTGCGCTGCCCCAAGGTTATTTAGGGGTAGCCTACACCGGGACATCGATGTTTGGTGCAATCGTTGTGACTTCTTTGTATTAAATTAAGCATAACTTTTTCATACGAACTCCGATTAAGGTGATTCAAGATGATACGAAACGAGGACGAATAGACCTACAACTTTTGTTCTTTAAGTTGTTCAATTGGAGGTCATTAGGAAGGGTCACAATAGTCATCTTTGTGACTATTATGTATTAGAAGGCGATCGGAGGGCGTCAAGCGTGTACATACGCAAGTATAGTGCTCCCAACGATGGAATATGTCATTTTAAGTGATGTAACATGAAAATGCATGATATTATACATGACATATAAGATTTCCTTGCTCATAATAGAAAGCATTGGCATGACTTAGTATGTGTTTTGAAAAGAAACTTAAAGATTTTGAAAACAAACCTTGTGGAAACTTATGTTCTATAAGTTCTGAACTTTGTGGTTTATAAACATGATTGAGTTAAAATATAAATGAGCATGATATGGTGTTTATAGTGTCTTTGTTCATGATTAAACTTGTTAGACCTTGTGATTAGAGAAATTTCAAGAAAAGCTTAGTATAATAAGTTAATGAACATGCATGCTATATGATATAGTTTCTGAACTTGAAAAGATGTTAACATGACTTAGTTACTTATGGTAAGAGTTTCAAAGTTGATTTACATGCGCTATATTGCATCATTCATGTAAAAGGATTTCAAAGGCAACCTCGAGCATGTTTTCGAACTTAAGTTGCATTACATATGAGTATTTAGATTTTAAAGGCTTGAGATGCCATGTTACGTTTTATTATGTCTCTAAACATGATTTGTAGGTAACGGACATAAAGATGATTTAATCAAACATGAGTTAAAGCATGTTTCAAAGTGTTAAACAATGCTAGTTATGAATGAATGATATAAACATCATGATCATATGTATTAACAGATTGTGAGACCTCTATATTTAGAAATATGACTAAAGTTATAAATCATGATAAATACATAACTTTTTATGCTTTAATTTCATGGAAAGGCATGAACTAAAACTTGTATAAATGAACTCAAGAATGATCATATGCTTATGTGAGAACCTCTAACATGTATGTATGCTAAAGTATAAGTGAATAAGTGTGTTAGAGTTGGACAAAAATAGGAAGTGCAAGCTCAAACCTAGTCTGGCCAGGGGACAGCGCAGTTGCGCCATCTCTAAGCCTAACCAGGACGCAGCTGTGCCATAGGGAAATGATGCCTTATTATTTTAACTGTGAATCCAGACCTTAAATCATATAGGTATGAATGTCTAAAGCTATAATACTTGACATAGATGATGTTTTAAGCATAAGAGCATGTAATGGTTATATAAAACATAACGTTGTTAAATTTTGCAAAAATGCAAGAACTTTGTGAATCATGCATCTATGAGTTTGAAATGTGTAACAAACACATAGCGAGTCAAGTGTGTAATAGATATATATGAACGTTGATGTAAAGTATGTAATAACCCAACATTTTCAATAAGAAATTTTGCTATTTAATTTTATATATATATATATATATAATGGTGGGATTATTTGCAAGGTAATGTATATGTATCTATATGATAAATAAATTTATTTATTAGATGTAAATAATTTTTTATAAGACTTATTGATCATTAGAGATTATATTCTTATAATAAATTAATTTTGTAATAAAAACATTTATTATTTATTTTCCATGAAAATATTATTATGGTATATATGATATGATTATTAGGATTCTTATGATATGTATTTTATTATATTGCTTAGGTTAATTATTTTAACTTAATTAATGATGGTATGTATGAAGGTTATATGGATATGAATTCAAAACCCTAAGTCCGGATTTTGAATAAGGAATGAGAATAATAATATAATATTATTTGTATTTTAGTAATATAAATATGCCTGATATGTGCGTAATATTAATTCATAGATCAGTTATAGTAAAACAGTACAAACCCTAATTGTAGATCAGTTGTGACTGTAAGATTTGTTAGGTTGTGTGTTATGCAATTAATGACCATTATTGTGTTTATTGTTAATTACGTAAACCCTAATTAATATCTAAAAACCCTAATTACTAAATTAGAACCCTAATTGCTAAGTTATAAACCCTAAGTATTAATTTAGCAAGGTTAATGGTATTTAATATATTGTAAAGGCTAATTTATAAATCCTAGGTGATTAGGAAATCTAGTGTAATTAGGGAACCCTAATCAATATTTTTAGAAACTAAGATTTCCATTTTTGCCCTTAATACATAATTCTAGATTTAGAGCTTAGGAAACCTAAGGGATAAAACCCTAAGGGTCAAACCCTAAGGGTTAGAAGGGAATTGTCAACCTTGCCATAAAAAAGTAAAAGCCAAATGACATAATTGCCCTTTTGAATACTTTATTGAGGTGGAGTATAGATCTAGCTCTAGTAAGGAGTTGGTGACCAACTCTAGCTAGCCACATGGTCTAGTAAGCAACTTTAATCATCCAACTTGCTAGATTAAATACCTTACATCATAGATCAAAAGCATACAAGTAAGTAAAGTAAGTTACTTTACTTCTCAACCTATCCAAGTCTTCTCTCTCTCTCTCATCCGAAAATTTTGCGTGGTAGTGAGTTAGAAACAAAGTTCAGAACACTTCATAGCTTGCCAAGGATCAAAATCAAAAGTCAAATTCAAGGATCAAAGCTAAAAAAGGTATCAAAACCCTAAACTTAGAAATTTATGTGATTCATGTTATTTGTTGTTGTTTATTGTTTAGAGTTATGTTAGAAGGTGTCATTTAGTGATCTGGGTTGTTATAACTCAGCTCCATAACACTTAGATGCTCGAAATTGATGATTTTAAAAATCTAGAAAAAGTTTAAAACTAGGGTCTGACAACGAATGACAAGGCCTCTAGATTCTTCTGTGTTAATGATTTATGGTGTTTGAAGTTTTGTATGTGTATTATGCCATGTGACTTGTGATCTGGAATTGGAAATAGGGTCATAACATGTCTAGATCTCGAGTTATAGGTGGTCAAACCTAGTTGACCGGTCATGAAACCGGAATTTTGGGCAACCCAGAATTTTCCAGAATTTCTGACAACATTTTGCAGGCCTCGGATCTTGCAGGTCTTAATTAGTTTGGCCAAGTTAGTGTTTGATTTGTGTTGACTGACATGAGTACTACTTATCCATGCCTCTAGATTACCCAAATATGTAACAGAATCAAAGATTATGATGGTCAAACTTAGGTTGACAAAACTGCTCAAGAACATTTCTGGGAAACCCAGAAATGTTCAAGAACAGTTTTCTTAACTACTACAATAAGCCGGATGAAATAGTTTATGTTGTTAAGTTGATGTTATGATATGTAATGGTTATATGACATGAGCACTATAGATTGGGACCTTAAGAATAACATTTTAATGCCCAAAACACGAAGAAAATTGAACCACAATGACGACCCTCAAACTGCCTCAGTTTCTGGGTTACCCAGAAAACCCAGGAACCGTCTTACGACACTTTTCTGTAGCTTAGAAATTGATTAGTTGATATATAATGGCCATGAAAGTTGTTTGTAGTTGTAGTACTATATAAGTACTATAATCTAAACACTTTAGGCTGGCCAGAATACTATAGAAGCATGGAGAAGATTATGGTCAAACCAGACACCCTAGACACTGACATGCATTTCTAGGTTTGTTGAAGAACAGCTCAAGAACACCTATAACGACAGTTTCATCGCTATAGGGCACTTTAGCGACAGTATATTTTCTAAAATTATTATTTTTAATAAATAATTAGTATTAATTAGATTTTTATTATTAAAAATACATTATAAATTATGAAAAATTATTTTAAAGCCTGAAAAATAGTTTTTAATTATTTTGAATATATTTCATTAATATTTATTATTTTTGGAATATTAATGGTATTTAATTTATTTAATTATAATATTAAATAAATTTCTTAAAAATGATTTTGATACTTGAAAAATCATTTAAAATTATATTATGGTATAAGAAAATATTTTAGTTATTTTTATGACTTTTAATATTTTGTGATGAATTTTATTATTTAAATAATATTATTGATATTTAAGTTATTTAATAAATGTATTAAATAAATTAGTTCAAAATGATTTTAATATTATAAAAATCTTTTAAATGAAAATAAAGTGTTTAAAGATATTTGAAGTTATAAAATATAACTTTTAATATTTAAAGGATAATTTCATTGATAATTTAATGATATTAATTTAATATTGAATGATATTGGATTTATTTAATAATTATATTAGATAAATAATTTAAAAGCTGATTTTATTTATTTAAAAATCATTTAAAAGGGATATTAATGAATTAAAGATATTTTTAAGTTATACTTAATAACTTTTAATATTTTGAGGAATAGTACATTAATATTTTAATATTAATGGTAATTATTTAAAATGATTTTAAATGTTTTAAAAATCATTTAAGGATAATATAAATGTTTCAAAAATATTTTGAGTTATTATTATCTTTAATATTTTGACAAGAGTTTCATTAATAGTTTAATACCAATTAAATATTAATGATAATAGAATTATTTGATATTTAAATCATTTTATAATGACTCCGGTGTTTGAAAATTCATGATAAATTATAATAATTATTTGAAAATTATTATAAGGCTATGAAAAATTATATGATTGATACTTAGGTTGTCCAGAATAATATTAAGGGTATTGAATAGAGTTTTAAACTCGGTAAGTACTGAATCATGCGTCGATTCTAAGACATACCTTTAAAATTGAAATCTAACGGACTTAGATAATTTGATCAGTATATGTGTTTATTTGTGATTTAAACGTTTGTGAAACATGTGTGTCAATGTGATTAGGTTATGTCTTGATCGCGATAAGCGATACTATGTGTTATGATATGTGATTCTAATCGATAGAATGATCTTATTAATTATAGGTTTGATATAAAATTTAAAACTAAGTTTTCATACTTGATGGCAATGAGACAGATCAGTGAGTTTCCTATACTTGCTCCAATTATTATTGACAAGTATCCTACCTTTGCATTTTCTTTATGCAATGGACATGAGAAGTTTTAATTATATTATTATTGTACTAGATTATTAAACCTATTGTTATATCAGATCATTGATTATCAACATGGTACTTATATGGTAATTCAGATATATATATATATATATATATATATATATATATATATATATTAGATTCGTTAGCTTCTAAACATGGTTATTCAAGTGTCCCCACTTGGATAATCATTATATTTAATCACATGTTGATATATATATATATATATATATATATATATACCTATTAATCCCAGTATATATACGATAACAAAGAGTTGTTTAAGCTATTCGGCACATTGAGATACTGATTTAGAAATATCGTTGAATATGATAAAGCCTTTTTGTATCCAATCAAGTTGTTTTGGTTCGGATTCCAAACTAAGTATGAACATCCCGAACATGGGAAAAACTTTATGCGCCCAAGGCGGTCAGAGTGAACGATAATATCGTTCTTGCATGTAGTATTGATCAATACAGGGCACATTGGGCAGATCACCCTCGTGTTCGTAAGTTATGAAGGTTTGTGGATGAAGTTATGCTTAACCTTAGCAAAAATGAAAAACAATATTCATAGTATGTCACCTTAACCCTATTTATAGTCAGTACGTAGTTTCAAAAATTTGATAGAGAGTTGTTATGTTATTATTATCGGTTTAGATTACTTCACAACTTTTGATTCGATTGTAGTAAGGTAGTACAAAAAAAAACATTTAATCCTTTCACTAATAATTATAATTGTTATTACTTCTTTGGGCACTCAAATGCTCATCCTTGCTTAATTTAAATATTTTCAGTTAAGTATAATCGACCAGAGGGCTCTATCAATAACAAAAGGAAAGAAAAGCTACCCGATTAAGTTTGTGTTATCTTATGTAATAGCTAGACTTAAATAAGATAATTATATTTATTATCTATCATGTAATGAAATGTTTCGAAGGTCGCGTACATGGGATTAGACTCTGATATGTAAATTAAGTTTGATATTTATGATAATTATTTCCGCTCATAGAAATGGTATCGTAATGCACTGAGTTCGGGTTTCAAGTACCTGAATTTGGGGGGCGTTATAGTTTGGTATCAGAGCTTTAGGGTTAAAAACCTTAGGTGGGAGTAGAACTTAGGCTATAACCTTAGAGCAGAGGAAAACGTTGAAGGTACATAGAGTTTAAAAGGAGATGAGTCGAATAAACTCATCGTCAAACAAAAATAAAAGATAGTTTAAATAAAACTATTAATTGATGTGTGTATATATTATATACTAATCGGGATAATTTATGTGTGAAGATGTCAGATAGAAAAGGATTAGGATATCCTCAGATCGTAAAGGAGTTAACCTCCATAACCAAGCCAATATCAAAGTTGATAGCTGAAATAGAGGCTTACATTGAAAGCAACCCTGATGAGGTGATTATACTGGAAAAATGTAGTACCAGACCCAGAAACAATAGTGTAACTGATAAGTAGAGTATAATTAAAGAATATAAGGACAAGCTCGAGTTCTTAAACTACTGTATCTGTGGTGAGTTCTTAAACTCATAATGTGTAGTAAAGTTTGACGAACTAGGTATAGTTAAGTATGAATGGATTATTGAGGATAATGGGAATATATAGAATACTAAGCAATTGATCCTTAGTGAAGGCGTAAGAAATAAGTAGTATTAGTTTTACTTGAATATGTATGATTATATGATACGTATATGATAGGTATGTGGGTATAATGTAATATTCTTAACTTCTATATAATTTATGGCAGCGAATCCCGACTTTCGAGTCACAAAGGGATATCGGATGTTTAAAGCAGTATGTGTTATGGTATGTCAAGCGCTATGAATATGAATATATGTAGGATTAATGAAATAAGTTGGTATAAAGATAGTAATTATCTATCTAAATAATGATTAATATAGCAGACCAAGTTTTCAAAATATAATATTTTAAATATATGATTATTTGAGTAGAAAATTTCACGTTATAGAAGGTAAGTCGATAAAAGATCAATTATGATCAGATAATACCGCCACGACGTAAACGAAACCTAAGGGTAGAAGAACCTGTCAACAAAGCTGGAGGACAACTAGACCCGATGTAGAATTTTGTGAATGTGGTCGCTCAAGATATGCAGAATAGAATGCCAGCCGCGGGAAATCAGTCAGACAATCGATTTGAGAACTTTAAAGATTTTAAGGCCGTAGGACCATCAGGATTTAGAGGGTCAACTGACCCTGTAGAAGTAGTTTTGATAGCTAGGGTAACGGAGGGGCGAAAGACAGTTTTTGCCACCTATACGATGAAAGGGGAGGCGAACTTTTGGTTGGAGCCAAATCAAGCTAAAGCTGGAGAAGGGAGTAGTGGTAGTAGGATTGGAAAAAGGAAAGGAGATAATTTTGGGAATATCGAAATTATGCCAGGAGGTGGAAAGAATAAGGTTGTGCAGTGTGGAAATTGCAGAAGGAATCACTCGGGAGAGTGTCTTAAAGGTAAGTTAGGGTGTTATAAGTGTGGGCAGAAGGGACATATCTCTCCCAACTGCCCCAATCCTAGGATAAATAGAGGGTGTTTCATGTGTAAATCAACGGAGCATAAGGTAAAGGACTATCCGAAAAGGAGAAGGGATGTAGGAAATGTGATTACTAAGAAAAGTAGCGGGACGCTGGCGACAACGGGACCAACTTCAACAAACAACCCAACAAGAATCAACCGCAAGAGTCTTCAAGATGAATTCAAGATCTAGTGGCGGATGGGGATGCTGACTCGGTATTATTCGAATAAAATTTTATTTTCTTATATATGATTTTCGTATATAGTAAATTATTTTATAAAGGAGGAGTTTGAGTTCTATTAGAAATCAAATTTCTGTTTAAGCAGATAGATAAACTTTATGCTGAATAGTTAAAAATCGGTTCGATCAATTATGATCGAGATCTACTTGCAATGACTGTGTATGCTATTTTCATTAGTATCTATAGGTTTTAAAGCGGCGATTCCAGGGACGGAATCCTTATAAGGGAGGGTGAATGTAATAACCCAATATTTTCAATAAGAAATTTTGCGATTTAATTTTTTTATATATATATATAAAGGTGGGAATATTTGCAAGGTAATGTATATGTATCTATATGATAAATAAATTTATTTATTAGATGTAAATAATTTCTTATTAGACTTATTGATCATTATAGATTATATTCTTATAATAAATTAATTTTGTAATAAAAACATTTATTATTTATTTTCCATGAAAATATGATTATGGTATATATGATATGATTATTGGGATTCTTATGATATGTATTTTATTATATTGGTTAGGTTAATTATTTTAACTTAATTAATGATGGTATGTATGAAGGTTATATGGGTTATGAATTCAAAACCCTAAGTGCGGATTTTGAATAAGGAATGAGAATAATAATATAATATTATTTATATTTCAAATAATATAAACATATACGGTATGTATGCGTAATGTTAATTTATAGATCAAGATAGTAAAATAGTAGAAACCCTAGCAATCTTGATAAACTATAGTACAAAAGTCAGTTATGACTGTAAGATTTGTTAGGTTGTGTGTTATGCAATTAATGACCATTATTATGTTTACTATTAATTAGGTAAACCCTAATTAATATCTAGAAACCCTAATTACTAAATTAGAACCCTAATTGCTAAGTTATAAATCCTAAGTATTAATTTAGCAAGGTTAATGGCATTTAATATATTGTAAAGGCTAATTTATAAATCCTAGGTGATTAGGAAACCTAGTGTAATTAGGAAACCCTAATCAACATTTTTAGAAACTAAGATTTCCTTTTTTGCCCTTAATACACAATTCTAGATTTAGAGCTTAGGAAACCTTAGGGTTAAACCCTAAGGGTTATAATGATTTGACAACTTTACCATAAAAAGTAAAAGCCAAATGACATAATTGCCCTTTTGAATACTTTAATAAGGTGGAGTGTAGATCTAGCCCTAGTAAGGAGTTGGTGACCAACCCTAGCTAGCCAAATGACATAATTGCCCTTTTGAATACTTTAATCATCCAACTTGCTAGATTAAATACCTTACATCATAGATTAAAAGCATACAAGCAAGCAAAGTAAGTCACTTTACTTCTTAACCTATCCAAGTCTTTTCTCTCTTATCCAAAAATTTTGAGTGGTAGTGAGTTAGAAACAAAGTTCAGAACACTTCATAGCTTGCCAAGGATCAGAATCAAAAGTCAGATTCAAGGATCAAAGCTAAAAAGGTATAAAAACCCTAAACTTAGAAATTTATGTGATTCATGTTATTTGTTGTTGTTTATTGTTTAGAGTTATGTTAGAAGGTGTCATTTAGTGATCTGGGTTGTTATAACTCAGCTCCATAACACTTAAATGCTCGACATTGATGATTTTAGAAATCTAGAAAAAGTTTAAAACTAGGGTAAGACAACAAATGTTAGGGCCTCTAGATTCTTCTTTGTTAATGATTTATGGTGTTTGAAGTTTTGTATGTGTATTATGCCATGTAGACTGTGGTCTGGAATTTGAAATAGGGTCATAGCATGTCTAGATCTCAAGTTATAGGTGGTCAAGCCTAGTTGACCGGTCATGAAACTGGAATTCTGGGCAACCAAGAATTTTCCAGAATTGCTGACAACGTTTTGCAGGCCTCAGATCTTTCAGGTCTTAATTAGTTTGGCCAAGTTAATGTTTGATTCGTGTAGACTGACATGAGTAATACTTATCCATGCCTCTAGATTAACCAAATATGTAATAGAATCGAAGATTATGATGGACAATACACGAAGTAAGAATACACGAAGTTTATATACGCGTTAAGCAGTTAAGTCATAGTTCATAAACTATGAATCAGGCAAGTCTTTCGGTTCCTATTTGCTATGTGAACTTGATGATTAACTGTTTTAAATCTTTATTGCAAAGAGCATGATGTGTTATATATATATATATATATATATGTTGAAAATATGAAATGTTAAAGTCAATGTCGACGTCAGGATTTTTATTTGTCCCTTTTCGTTTCTTGTTTTTTGGTGTTCTCATATTATGTAAGATTTGTTTGAAAAAACAAGTGAAAAAGGTCCAACATTTATAATGTCGACGATTTGACTGTAAGAGTCGCCAGTTGGTGTTCTAACTAGTTGCACCAACACAACCGAGAAAAGGTTTACACATTGACCCAGTGATGTGACATCGCTCAACGGTCTCGGAAGCCGAGATTCATTTGGGTTCGCGGGTTTGATTATGCGGAGGGAAGGTGTTAGGCACCCCCCGACATCCGTGTTGCCACGGTGACCGCTACTCTTCAAGAAACTGTTATATGAATGTGTGTGTTGATCAATGTGCAATTTATTTGGAAGTAGTGTGAGGCCTCGTTCGCACCTATATACAAAGGGTTTGAATTTATAGAAAAATTTAGTTTTAATCATGATATAATAGTGAAGTTTTGTAAAAGAGATTTTTCAAACCCCGTGCTCAATAGTAATAGAGACCTTTTCATACTTGCATTTTATTATTAAATTTTCGGCTTGTTTGCTTTTATTTTTGAGATCTTAGGCATCTTTGAGAAAATAATATCAAAGAATCTTGAACTCTATGAGCATGAAAGCCATCTAAGGAAATTCGGACCAAGTAAATAATGTACAAGTCCTTATAATTTGAAAATGTCCATCACGGGGAATCGAATCTAGATTGAAGAGATGAATCTATGATCACTGATTCCTAGGCTCACATGATGCCGCAATTTATATGAAAAACGATGAAGCGATTATATATATAAAAGTCAGTAAATATATATCTAGACATGATCAACCACCACGAAGCACCTCCATGGGGACGAAATGTAAATAAAGCAATAAATGCGATCAACCACCACGAAGTAAACTCGAGCAAGACCGAATGTAAAGAAAGTAGTAAAATGATCAACCGCCACTTAAGTAAACTCCAAAGCGGAGAGAATGTAAATAAAAAGAAAAGGCCACGAAGTAAACTCGAACTGACAAAATGTAAAATATATATATATATATATATATATAAAGCGATAAACGCATCGGATATTAAACCGGGATGATCGAAGCGAGTTCGACAGCGATTCATATATATAAGCAATAAACACTCAGGATGTAAAATCAGGCTCATCGATGAGTCGACAATAGTTTATATATATATATAAGCAATAAACACTCGAATGTAAAATCCGGGGCTCATCGGATAGAGTCGATTGCATTCATATATATAAGTATATATATATATATATATATATAAAAGCAATAAACGCTCAGGATGTAAAATCTAGGCTTTTATCGGATGAGTTCGACAACAATTTTTATATATAAATATATAAATATCTATATATATAAGCAAATAAACGCACTGGACATAAGTTTAGCCTCAATCAAGGCATAACTCGATAATGTTAATCCATATATAAATATATACATATATAAGTATATATATCTGCATGTGAAATGAAAACCACGGACCGAGGCGTTTGGCATACACACAACACAACGACTCTCAATGTGAAGAATAGTGTGTGCAAAGATGAAGAAAGGCTTTATAGAGTGTGAGAAGGCTTACATTGAAGCACGCCAATGCGGCTTCTATGACTCTAGATGGATAAACACTAAACTCCACCCAGGTAAAATATAGCTATATGTGAGGTAACAGATGGTTAAAATAAGAAAGCACTCAATATGGGGTGTGTACAGAACAAATTGGACAGGGCTTTCTCGCCTCTTTCTTTTTTTCAAATGGCCACCCCAAACTCTATATTTATAGGCGGGAGCAGCAGGTGTACTGCTGGCACCCATGAGATGCTGCCGTGCTGCTACTCGGGGTGCCCCTGCCCGTCCGTAGAAGTCTCATAGTCTCGAAGTACATGCACTCGTGCACTGTGATGTCCACTCGAACTTGCAGAACTTCAATCCGACCATCCGAACAAGGTGTACAAGACCTTATTCAGACTGCTTTTGTCGAGAGTTATGCAATGACATGGGATTAGAGGTTGTACGAAGTTAGGAAGAGGGGACCATGCCCATGGTCTTCAAGCTTCAAATTCTATCCGGTGTGCTTCCACGAGTAATTGTCACTCGGGATTGGAACTCCTTGGCTCTTATGGGACATTGTTGTATAGCAATGTATGTATGAAATATTGAGACGACGTGTTGGGGTTGAGGTGGCAAGATGATAATTTTCCCCTCATCGGGGTTATCTCTTATTTGTGCTGATAACAGACATTGCTCAGGGTTACATCTGAGATTGGACTGCTGCAAGTGTTTGAATTTCGCAAGGTCATCTGAAAGTGTGCCTGTCTTCCCGGTGTTAGCTCTGGGTCTTTGGAATGAGTGCCTCAGCAGGAGGTCTAAGATTGAAGTTGATTACATACATTTAAAATAAGCATTTCCGGAGTTATCGCCGGAACTTCAACAACATTCCTTGGGGTTATCTCCAAGGATGAAATTCAGGGTTATCTCCAAGGTTGGAACTGATACTCCCAGTGTGTGTTCTGGGGTTGAAACTGAACTTTCGGTAGTATCCGGAATGGATGTGAGCTGGTCTTCTAGGGTTATCTCCGAAAAACAAATCAGCCCTCCTGTAATGTTAGTAATAGGTGTACAAAAAATTTCGAGTGTCTACAAATGCCCTCTTTATAATATTCATGCAATGCAAAGCATGGATAGGATAAAGAATCCTAGACACTTGAAATGATGCTATGTACAACAACATGATGCAAAATACATGATGCATGTAGATTGTTAGATTGCTTTCCAACATGGTGGGATGATTGTCGGTTCCCTATTAATCATGTCGGGGATGACAATCAGTGATGTCTTGGACATGCTATCCAAGTCTTCAAGAATGTTGACGTTGGGGTTATCACCAAAGTCCGGATCTTTGATCTGAGACTTTACTCCAAGATGTGCCTCTCGTGTGCAAGAGATCTGTGGGGATAAAGCTTTGTTTGTTTTGAGGATGTGTATAACATATACCATCATCGGTCCTCTCTGATGAGGATGGTCTTCTCTGGTTTGTGTCACGGCATATACCATGACCTTGACTTAGATTCGCTGTGACAAGTATGTATTGTCATTGCCGACCTTGACGATGTGTATCACCGGATAGATCCCTGTTGGGTAAACTGTCAAGGCTGCTTGACCTTCATTGTTGTGTGTATCAATGGTTGCATTGCATTGTGACCCCCACTGGGGAAGGTTGTGGATAAGTGCAATAATGGATGAGATCATTGAATGGCCTCCGATGCTTCGATGAGTTTACTTGTCATCGGTTGAAATGACGTCAAGGCTGCTTGACCGTTATTGACACGTACATCAATGGTTGTACTGTGTTGTAACCCCCACCAGGGATACTTTATTGACATTTAACTTCAGCGTTGTGACCCCCGCCGGGGATACTTTATCAATGTTTGAATTTGGCGTTGTGACCCCCGCCGGGGAACACGTCTTTTAGGATTACAACCGAGCATGATTTACAAAAGCTGAGCTCATCAGTATAGTATACCTTGCATTTAGGCGAATATCAATGAGTGATGTGCGGAGCCAGAGTTTGGCCCATGAAAACCAGGATTCTAGGCTATTCCGCTCAATCGCGTAGCATTTTTATTCCTAATTTGGCCTTTTCAGCTTGTGAGACCTCCTTTATAACTCGAAATGAACTAAGTTGGAGGTGTGGGACCCATGTATGCATGCTGGAGCACTAGGTATCGAAGAGGCAGGTTTTCCGATTTCGGACCCAAGTGTCGACTCCTACTTTGGAGGAGTATGCATGTTTAACAATGTTGCCACTAGACAGACCTTGCGTGCATATGGCGATTGGAGATATAAATAGGTAGTTCTTGACCCTTACTAGATTGAGGCATAGGGTGGTGCAGGATGAGCTCACATCTAGCCATGTTATATCCCAGCGTTTTCTATTTGATAGATTTGGCTCAGAGGATAGTTATGCACGGCCTTTCGGGGATTTCACCACACTAGAGGATCATTGGCGTTTGTCCAGAGTGGATGTACTACTATTATGTGTATTGTCATATGCCTACATGCCACGGTACATGGATGAGTTAGATATATGAGTTATCATGGCAGTGAGAGCTCTCAGGGAGGGTCACACCATCGTACCGATAATTATAGCAGAGACTCTGAGGTTAGCCACATACTGTTGTACTTATCCGACGGGAGTGCTTACAGGAAGCTCAGTCATGCTGTACGTGTGGTTTATGTCACACTTGAGACCGATTGGCACTTTTAGACGGCATAGGTATTGTTTCACCCATGATCATGTCCATAAGTCTAGGCTCAATCGAGGCATAACTCGATAATGTTAGTCCATATATAAATATATACATATATAAGTGTATATATATATATCTGAGCAGAAATGAAAACCCACGCAATAGAAGTCAGGGGCATACACACACAACATGACTCTCAATGTGAAAAATAGTGTGTGCAAAGATGAAGAGAAAGGCTTTATAGAGTGTGAGAAGGCTTACAGTGGACTGCCAATACAGGCTTCTATGACTCTAGATGGATAAACACTCAGCTCCCACCAATAAAATATAGCTACATGTGAGCTAACAGGTGTTTAAAATGAGAAAGCACTCAATATGGGGTGTGTACAGAGAAAATTGGACAGGGCTTCCTCGCCTCTTTCTTTTTTTTAAATGGCCACCCCAAGCTCTATATTTATATAGTAATTTGGGAGCGCGGGTGTCACTGGCAGCCGTAGATGCACACATCTCTGTTTGCCCAGGTGCCCGAAGCTTTGCAGTCCGTCGTCTCAAAATACGTGCACTCGTGCACTGTGATGTCCGCTCGAACTTGATGAACTTCAATCCGAGCATCCGAATGAGGTGTATAAGACCTTCTTCAGACTGCTTTTGTTAAGAGTTACGCAATGACATGGGATTAGAGGTTGTACGAAGTCAAGAAGAGAGGACCATGCCCATGGTCTTCAAGCTTCAAATTCTATCCGGTGTGCTACCATGGGTAATAGTCATTCGAGATTGGAACTCCTTGACTCTTGTGGGACATTGTTGTATAGCAATGTATGTATGAAATGTTGAGACGGTGCATTGGGGTTGAGGTGGCAAGATGACGATTTTTCCCATCACTGAGGTTATCTACGGTTTGGGCTGATACCAGACGTTGCTCAGGGTCATCTAAAAGTGTGCCTATCTTCCCGGTGTTAGCTCCGGGTCTTTGGAATGAGTGCCTCGATAGGAGGTCTGAAATTGAAGCTGATTGCAAGCATTTGAAACAAGCATTTCCGGAGTTATCTCCGGAACCGCAACAACATTCCTTGGGGTTATCTCCGAGGATGAAACTCGGGGTTATCTTCGAGGTTGGAACTGATACTCCCGGTGTGTGTTCCGGGGTTGAAACTGAACTTCCAGTAGTATCTGGAATGGATGTGAGCTATCTTCCAAGGTTATCACCGAAAGACGAATCTATAGTCAATTTATGACTACGTTGATTGATTAAAGCATGCTGATTGAGTAAGGAACTAAATCTTTATACTTGGTATATGAACAACAGAATGTATGTTATATGTTGAGCATGTTAATATGTGCTTTATGTGATGCATGGCTATTAGATCTTATTAGTCATCGAGCTCAACCTTGCAAATAACCATTTTGCGAAAAGTTAAGGATTCAAGGTAACACTATGTGCTACTTGAAAGACGTGGATCGAAATAATACACGAAGATTAATATTTTAGCTAAAGTTGTTATTTCTTTAAACCATGATTAAGATTCAAGAGATGTACTAAATGTTTTATGATGTATAGTTTTATGTTCAGTTGTAAAATTAAAGTTAGAGTTATCTGATATGTAAAGGTTATCGGATTAAAATGTGAAATGTTATATAATAACAGTGATGAAGCGAATCATAAAAGATTGATTTAAAGACATGTAGTTGATAAAGGTTTTGATTCAGGGAATAAAAGTAAGTAGATAGAAAAGTTTAAATTATTCTACATTTTATTAAGTTTAGCATCGAATAATGATATAAAATTAGAAATTAGGTGTGTTATTAACGACCGAAGTCGATAATTAAATTGTATGAATTTTGGGGCCGTTACAACGAGGAGATAGAGAAGAAAGCACCTGAACAGAGTCTTATAATGCCTCCCATACCATATCCACGTAGGTTTCAGAAATCAAAGTTAGATAAGCAGTTTTCAAGATTTTTGGATATTTTCAAAAAGCGGCATATCAACATACCATTTGCAGAAGACTTGGAACAGATGCCGAGTTACGCTAAGTTTATACAAGAGGTTTTGTCGAAGAAAAGAAAATTAGGTGAATTTTAAACAGTGGCGTTAACCGAAGAGTGCAGCGCAATTATCCAAAATAAATTACCACCAAAGTTAAAAGATCTAGGTAGTTTTACTATTCCATGCAAGATTGGTAACCAATTTTCGGGAAGAACGATGTGTGATTTGGGGGCAAGTATAAATTTGATGCCGCTATCCGTGTACAGCCAGTTTGGACTTAAGGCACCAAAACTGACAAATATCAGTTTGTAGTTGGCGGATCAATCAGTTACATATCCATGCGGTATAGTGGAAGATGTTTTAGTAAAGGTTGATAAATTCATTTTCCCAGTGCATTTCTTTATCTTGGATTGTGAAGTAGACAGGGAAATTCCCATCATTCTCGGGCATCCATTTTTAGCAACGGGGAGAACTTTGATTGATGTACAAAAAGGTGAGTTAACAATGCGAGTTCAAGACCAACAGGTAACCTTTAACGTATTCAAGTCAATGTGATTTTCAAAAAAAGAGGGTGAATGTCTACGGGTAGATGTCATGGACGAAATAGTTAATCACAAGCTCAACGAACATTATTCGAATGACCCATTAGAATCTTTTTTGCACGAGATGGACGACTATAATATTGAGGAAGAAAATGGGTATGTCAAATGGCTAGATGCAGTACCAGCTTCCAGGAAATTTAAACAACCATTCGACACTCTTGATTGGCCCGAAAAGGAAGAGAAAAATTTTAAGCCATCGATAGAAGAGCCACCAGTTTTGGAATTAAAACCTCTACCATATCATTTGCAGTATGCTTATTTGGGAAAAGCTGACACCTTACTAGTTATTGTATCGGCAGATTTGACTGACACACAAAAAGAGAAACTGTTAAGGGTATTGTGAGAGTTCAAAGCAGCAATTGGATGGACTATAGCTGATATTCAGAGAATTAGTCCGTCAGTTTGTATGCACAAGATCTTATTGGAAGAGGGAGAAAGACCAACCATTGAGCAACCAAGAAGGCTGAACCCCATTATGAAGGAAGTAGTGAAGAAAGAGATTATAAAATGGTTGGATACATGTATTATCTATCCAATCTCGGACAGTTCATGGGTAAGTCCTGTGCAGTGTGTACCAAAAAAAGGGGGAATGACGGTAGTGAAAAATGAAACAAATAAACTCATCCCCACTAGAATAGTAATATGTTGGAAAGTATGTATGGACTACCGCAAACTGAATAAATCCACATGCAATGATCACTTTCCCTTACCGTTCATTGATTAGATGTTGGATAGGTTGGTGGGACATCAGTTTTACTGTCTATTGGATGGATATTTTGGATATAATCAGATTGCCATAGCATCAAAAGATTAAAAAAAACCACGTTCACATGCCCTTACAGTAAATTTGTATTCTGGCGTATGTCATTTGGTTTGTGTAATGCTCCAGCAACTTTTCAATGGTGCATGATGGCCATCTTCTCGGATATGGTAGAACATAACTTGGAAGTGTTCATGGATGACTTCTCCGTATTTGGTGATAGTTTCGACTTATGCTTGAATAATTTGGTTTTAGTATTGAAGCGCTGTGTAGAGACAAATCTGGTTCTCAACTGGGAAAAGTGTCGCTTCATGGTGTAAGAGGGAATAATTTTGGGGCATAAGGTTTCCTTCGCAGGGCTAGAGGTTGATAGAGCTAAAATTGAGACAATTGAAAAACTACCTCCTCCAACACATGTGAAGGGAATACGGAGCTTCTTGGGACATGCGGGTTTCTATAGACGATTTATTAAAGATTTTTCCAAAATTTTGAAACCCTTGTGTTCCCTCTTAGAGAAAGATGTGTCGTTTAAGATGGATCAGTTGTGCTTAGACGCTTTCGAAATATTGAAGAAGAAATTGGTCTCAGCTCCAATCATAGTGGCTCTAGATTGGACTTTACCATTTGAGTTCATGTGCGATGCCAGTGACTATGCAGTGGGAGTAGTATTGGACCAACATCGAGATAAAAAATTTCACACTATATACTACTCCAGCAAAACATTGACGGATGCTCAGTTGAATTACACTACCACGAAAAAAGAATTACTTGTGATAGTGTTCACCTTCGATAAATTCAGAGTGTATCTAATAGGGACTAAGGTAATCATCTACACTGATCATTCAGCTATTAAGTATTTGATTGAGAAGAAGGATGCTAAACCGCGGTTAATACGATGGGTGCTTTTGCTACAAGAATTTGATTTGGAGATCAGAGATAGAAAAGGCTACGAAAACCAGGTGGCGGATCATCTTTCGCGATTAGAAAATGTTGAGGTTCAGTAAAAAGACGAAGTCGTGATCAATGAGATGTTTCCCGATGAACAACTTCTTCAACTAACAACGACAGTGCCATGGTATGTAGATTACGTGAATTATTTGGTTAGTAATGTGTTACCTTCGGATTTGAATTCACAACAACGGAAAAAGTTCCTCCACGATGTCCAACAATACTTTTGGGAAGAACCATTTCTGTTTAAGACTTGTGCGGATCAAATGATTAGACGATGTGTACCACATGAAGAGATGGATAGCATATTAGGTCATTGCCACTCATCGGATTAAGGGGTTACTACATGGGTGATAGGATAGCAGCCAAGGTGTTGCAATCAGGATTTTTCTAGCCTTCACTATTTAAAGATGCGTATCTATACGTGTTAAAGTGTGATCGGTGTCAACGAATAAGAAATATCTCCAAACGCAATGAAATGCTGCTTAATACCATTTTGGAGGTTGAGTTATTCGATGTTTGGGGAACTGACTTCATGGGACCCTTCCCATCATCCTTCAATAATCATTACATTCTGTTGGTGGTAGACTATGTTTCGAAATGGGTAGAAGTTGCAGCCTTACCCACTAACGATGCTAAGATGGTACTACGGTTCCTAAAGAAGAATATTTTCACATGATTCGGTACACCACGAGCGATGATTAGTGATGAGGGAACTCACTTCTGTAGTAAGCAGTTTAATAAATTACTTACAAAGTATGGGGTCCGACATAAGATTGTAGCCGCGTATCATCTCCAAACCAATGGCCAAACGGAAGTCTCGAATCAAAAAGTTAAGCGAATCTTGGAGAAGGTGGTCAATCCGTCACAAAAAGATTGGGCCATGCGATTAGATGATGCCTTATAGGCATATCGAATAACTTATAAGAACCCTATCGGCAAGTCACCTTACAGGATGGTCTATAGAAAGGCGTGTCATCTCCCAATAAAGTTAGAACATAATGCATACTGGGCAATTTGTAAGCTAAATTTTTACTTACAAGTAGCTGGGGAGAAACAGTTACTAGAGCTAAATGAGATAGACAAATTCCGGCACAATGCTTATGAATATGCCAAACTGTACAAAGAAAAAGTCAAAACATGGCATGATAAGAAAATCATTGATCGAAAGTTTGAATCGGGACAACAAGTATTTCTTTTTAACTCTAGATTGAGGTTATTTCCCGATAAATTAAAATCTCGCTGGTCAGGGCCATTCGTGGTTGTATCTGTCGCTCCACATAGGAATGTCGAAGTCGAGGAACCTAATTCAAAGTGAACCTTCAAGGTGAACGGCCAACAAGTCAAGCATTATTGGAGTGGACCCATCGATCTCCAACCTATGGCGATGCATCTCTTTGATCCATTGGACAATTGAGCAACCCAACAAAGTTGGGTTGACGACTATAAACCAAGCGTTATGGGGAGGCAACCCCAAGATTTTATATCGTATTTGAATTTATTTAATTTAGTAGTACCATACTTTAAAATAATATTAGGATTTTTGGATATTTATTGCTAATTATTAATAATGTACTTCATGTGGCAGGACATGTACTCAAAGGGCCAAGCGACTTATGAAGAAGTGCCGGCCAGTTAGCAGTGACTATGCACACCCATAGCTACCAAGACTCAAAGACGACAAGTCACTGGCGCCCCTACGCTAGCAATCAATGACTCTTGCCCAACCATATCGCCCTGGCGCTCTTTCCTCGCACAAACCTAGCACCCCGGCGCTAGGCCCATCTGCCAGACACTGACCCCCAGCGCCCCGACGCTCGTTTACAAGCCACACACAGTGCCCTGGAGCTATACCATGTTTTCAGCCACTGACACTTAGTGCACTGGCTCTTAGTAACATATAGACCCCATCACCCTGGTGCTGTGAGGTAAGTTTGAAGGGCTTGCTAATCAGTTCCACCCTTTCAGTGCCCAACTTTCTCATTTCTACACTTCTTGCTCCAATACTCTTTTTTATTATATTAACCGCCACTTTAGTATATAAGGACTGCTTATTCCCAATACTTCTAATTTCGTTCCGAATTTCCTTCTCTCCTATGTGAATTTCCTTGAATTAGTTTTGTATCCCAGGTATGTCTTGCACTTCTTCTAACTGTTTGATGATTCGTTCATGCATGCTTGTCCTACCTTGAAGTCCTGCGTATTTCGAATATGTCATGGTACCAATGTTATTGATTTGATTTGGGATCTGATTGCGATGTTCATACATGTACTTTAATTGTTTAAAAGAGTTCCCACCGGGTGCTCGATATATTGCTTAAGTGACTTTTAATTTCAAATTTCAACCCCAGACATGCATTCTAATGAATATAGATACACAATTGGCTTTCCATTATCACATGCACAGGGGTAGAATAGTTAATCACTAACTTTGGGCTAATTTTCAATATCACTTGAGCATTAGTGTGCCAAATGGGTTATAGTACACATGTTCTTCATTAGTCGATTGTATGATCTGGACATGTTAAATTGTATAATTTTATGTGGGTGTATGCCTAATCTCACTCCCCACCCCTGGACTCCAACGTGATCCTACTGCGAAGTTTGGGGATTGAGGGTACTTTTTGTGCTTGGGCGTATTACTTGTGATGACAAACAGTAACGGGGTCCTTGTTTTCCATTTTTAGATTACTCAAATGGCCTCAAAGCGTCAATGAGGAGAGGGTTCTGGTTCTACTTCGGCTCTTCCCAAATTTCATAGCCGTCGGTTCGTGAGTGCAACGGCTTAAGAACACTACAACCGTATGGCTACCCGCTCACTAGTACCAAAATGAGGTTTACGACCCGATCAATCTAAGGATGGGAACATTGTTTTCATGATTGCTGAGAGAAATTGGTTCACACTCATCAAATAACCTGACCCAACTGTCATTGCAGTGGTTAAATAGTTCTACGCCAACATTTCTGAGCACTTCCATTATGGAGTGTATATGAGAGGCAAGATAGTTGAATTCGGCAAAGAGGACATCAACGGTTGTTACCAACTGCCGTTGGAGGGTCAACACAATGAATATGCTAGTTTTGTGAGCCAAGGACCAGACTATAAAGTGATAATCCGCGAGCTCTGTCAATCGAGCACAACTTGGACAATGCATGAACATGGCAGCATGACATTCCCTCATTCGCGCCTCAGTTTATATGAAAAGACTTGGTAGGCCTTCATATGCGCAAAATTGATGTCGTGCACCCATGTTAGAAATGTCACTAAGGAAAAGGTTGTGCTATTATATTCAATAGTTCAAAACCTGAAGATGGATGTCGGCCTAATTATTCAGCAGTCAATTTTGAGAGCTGCACGAGGAGGTACTATGGGAGGGTTACCCCACCCTTCTCTCATTTGTGCTTTATGTTCTAAGTTTGGGGTCAAATTGAAGTCGGATGAAATGATTCAACTCCCAATGCCGGTTTTGGACCATAAAATGATAAGTCGGTACCGGGTGTGGACTGGTGGTACAAATCACCCACGTGGATTGGGCTTTATAATTTCTCAAGCTGCAGCTCCACAAGCTCATCATGCTACGCAAGCTCCTGCTCCACCTACTTATGGTCCCTCATCTGCAGCGCACCGAGGTGTTGTGCCCGATGCGGTTCAGCGTGAAATTGACGGTTGGTTCTACAGTATTGAAGCACAAAATATCCGTCTATCTGAATGCAAAGATGTGATATATGGGTTTATAGTCGACTACTTCAAAGCCCATGTAATATCTGAGATTTTCTATGTAATTTAATAATTATCAATAAACGAACTTATGTGAAACTCTTATGTGATTTCATTTATTAGATGTATATGTGTTATGTTAAGATATGTGACGAGATGTATTTAAATGGTTGGTTTAGTTTTATTTAACTATTTAAATTGATTAAGTGGGGAATTAATTCTTTTTATTACGTGGGTTGGTATTAAATCATGAGCTAGACTTCGGAGAGGAATTTAGAGACACGGACTCCGTATTCGTGTCTGGAATGTCGAAATTAGTCAGGTTAGACTGTAACCACAGTTGACTTTTTGGTCAAAGTCAATAGGTTGACTTTTTCGGGGGAAAAGTCAACCACAAATTTTGGAGGCAAATTTGACAAAACGGATAGTCCCATGACGTCCGGAACGTCGAATTAGTAGGAATTGATATTAGTATCGAAACATTTGGCTACGAAGGGCAAAATGGTCAAAATAGTGTATTAAGCGATTAAATTGATTATAGTAATATTTTAATAGAAAAGTTTAACATTTAAAATTTAATTATAGAAACGTCCGGAACGTCGAATTATAGAAACATTTAACATTTGATGTCTTTCTTGGGACTTCTTTGGATCGGTCTGTCTCGGGGGCATTTTCGTCCACTGTTTGTACTTTAAAAATTTTGGAAAATTTTGGAGTATTAATATAAGAAGATATGAAGGTCCTGTAAAAATTTGAGAATTTTTGGCCATACAGTTTGAGAGTTATAGATATTTACGGCTAAGGACACTATTTGAAAAGATACCCGAATAACTCTTTGTGTATAAGTCCAAATATTACGAAATTTGTATTGGGAGTACATGTATATAACATGAGCTAACCCTGAAAATATCATAATTTTAGGAGCTAATCACGATTTATGAAAAATCTGAGAATATTTGGCTATTATGGACTATTTAAAAATAGTAAATGGATTTTAAAAATTTCAGGAAAAATATATGTTCAATGTGGGACTAGATTATGCAAAATCCCAGAAACGAAACATTTTTGAGACTGATTTCGTATTTTTCATATAAATGATGTTATATGGATAAATGAGTTTACTTAAATATGTGATGTCAAAAATAAGGAAAATAAGGTTTTCCGACTTGAGACATATAAGCATGTTTTATGCAAATTTTTGATGGAGGTTTTGGTCCATATAATGTTAGAAATTTATGTTTCCCAGATTATTTTATTTAACCACGTGGCCTATACGTAGCAAGATGTTATGTAATTGAATTATATTTCGAAGTGGTGTTCGAGAACCAAAATGCTTAACGTGACACATGTGAATAGGTTACGTGAAGGGCTAGTAGATAGCGGTAAATTATAGAAGACGTATCAGGCAAGTTTCCTAGCCCTAAGTTCTATTGAGCAATTATTCAATCCTTACTCATTGTTATTGCAGTGAGGGTTAGTGTAATACTCGAGATTTTCCACATATTACTAAATGAATATATTAATAGAAATAATATTTATGTGAATATAAGTAATGATGTTTTGAAAGTTGAATAACTCAATTGATTCTTATTAGAATAATACGTATTGAGAAGTGTGAATTGACAATAAGAATTTTAAAATGCCTTGTGTGGTATAATGTGAAACGAGGAAATTCACTAAGCGAGTTTAAAAGGGAATTAGGAAGATTAATCGTGGTTGAGCATGTGATTTCATATAAGTAATGAGCACACTCTTAGATTAGCAATATCACTCATGTGGGCAGTAATACATGTCATGAAAATAAGTTTGGCGATGAAAGTTAACACTGGCTTGAAGCTAAACCGATCTTAATCTTGTCGAGTGCGACGCATTCTGACGTCGATGGTACAACCCTTGCACACATTGGCACCGAGAGATCGATTGGAGAAAATTTAGTTTTCTTCTGTGACAATGAAATGGGACACTTACGTACTAGGTGTGACATTAATAAAACTATACAATAGTAGTATATTGCAATTAAATGAGATACCTAGTAGTACAATAATATCATATGAAGATGTAATGGATAAATAATTAATTATCTAGGTATTCAAGAATCTGAGAAAGGAATTCAATGTTTTAAATAAACATTAATATTAAATAAAGTTATAATATGGATATATGAGTAGTAAAGATAATTATGGAACTACCCGAACAATAATATGTAACTGTGTTATTTTATTACATGTATTTAATGTACATTGATTATATGATGTGAGTATATGTTTAATCCCTAAATTACTAATATGGTAACAATTGTACTTTAATATTACATTATGTGAATTAAAAGGACCAAACCAAGCTTTACATGACCAAATGCTGAGATTTTTCTCTCTTGTCCCAAATTTATTGTCACCAAGTACAATGAACAGTAGCATGAAACTAGAACACGTATTTTTCCAAAAGGCTAAATCATAGGTGATCATTGGCTAGCTAAGTGGCTGGTAAGGAGTTGTTAAACCACTCTTCATTAACCTATGTATCCTCCCATTACACCATGGACTCCAAGATTGTGTAATGACAATGACTAGTCCATGCTTCTTCTACAAATGCAAGCTTGAGTTCATAATTTTGTGTTGCTAAGAGTTGTATAAGTGGAGAGTTCTAAGTTGTTGAGCATTGTAAAAGCCTATTCAGTGTGTGAGGAGACCTAGTTAAGCTGAATGAGGTATAATTTCTAATCATGTTCTTGAGATGGGTCTTATTTGATTCTTGTAATTTCTTGAAATTCTTTGTCAAGCATGATGAATTAACATGTTATAATGTGTTTAAGAAGTTTACTAACGAGTATGAACACTTTAATAATGGTTTGGAGCATGCTTGAATCATTGGAAATCAAGTTGGTAGTTACTCTGCAAAACATAGTATCATTACTACTTTTGAACTCGACATGGCCTTGTAATTGCTACTGTTTATACTAGGGTCTTGGTAATGCTACTGTACCTCAAAAATAGTTGGTGGTTTCTGTCATGCTAGGTTGCAACTAATATACTATTATGACTTGTATATACATAAGAAATAGGTATGACATGTGTTATAAAGTTTCCTTATGTTATATGAAGTGTCCAACATTATTTGGTAGAAGATCCTTAACAAGGACTTTAAGCTTTGAAAATAAACTTTGTTAAAGTTCATGTTCTGCAGATTTTGAGCTTAGTAGTGTATACACGTGACTGATCTCATGTGACGCCCCCAAATCCGGGTTACCTTACCCCCGAGTCTGGTGCTCACGATCCACAATATTAATAATATTTAACTACCCATATTATATAGATAGTAACATACATAAGACTTTATCAGAGTTTGATAATACATTACCCAGGTTCTCTAACCTTAACATTACAAATATACCCTTTAGATATACATAAGGGTTTACAAACATAACATACTAATGATGCTATTCATAACTAATATATTACAACGCCTTTGCCTTTGTCCTTTGCAGCACCTCCTGCAACTTCGTCACTAACTGAAAAGTTTTATTTAGCAAGGGTGAGCAACTAATTTGCCCCGCAAGTTAAGACATACAATAAATGTATAAGAATTCAAAACAACAAACTATCTATTTTGATAGAATGAAACCAAAGTTCAGGGAACCTTGAAATAGCTGAACAAATCGTTATTCAATAACAAGTCTTCTCATATTCTATACAACACAATAATTTAATAATGAAAGAGTACAACGCTTTCAAAGTTCTACGATATATTCAAATGAATAATCAAGAATCAATTCTATGAAATAGCAAAGTGGAATGTTTTCCAGATTTATGCTGAGTGATCACACTAGATCTTGAACTTATATTCTCGTATCTATCAAAGATTTACTTTGATAAATACTCAGTGTATCGAGATAACCATAAAGATTAAATCATACCCTATGCTAAGTACTCGAGAGCCAACCAACTCTTTGTACCTATATTATGCATAATACTTAAAAAAGCGCACAAAAATTAATTCACGACCAATAAAATGTTCCTTTATATAAAGGTTGTTCTTCTCGGTCTCGAGAATCAAGATTTTGATTTTACAACGAAATCTTTGGGATTTCAAATTTATTTAATTCTCGGTCTGGCGAAATAAT
Organism: Panax quinquefolius; assembly: GCA_020205615.1. Classification (NCBI taxonomy): domain Eukaryota; kingdom Viridiplantae; phylum Streptophyta; class Magnoliopsida; order Apiales; family Araliaceae; genus Panax; species Panax quinquefolius. The sequence continues at coordinate 49,109,440 of CM035159.1, forward strand.
TGGCATCGATATGTCAATAATAATTAAATTTTCTTTTCAAACCTATCGAGTTCAAACAAATGTTAAATCTAGCTATAATAATTAGCTAAGACATTTCTCGATGTAATTTGACAATAAACAGGAATTATCTGTACTGTCAATTCTAACTTCTACAGATATGAATATCTAACAACAGTAATTCTACGAATATATATTTTCCAAATCAATAATTCAATTCGAACTATTAAGCATGCACTAACTATGAATTATCAACAATAAATCCCTGGACGTGGTCTAATCAGCAATAATTAACCACCAATAATAATTAAACAATATTAACTCAAGGTTGAGTTAGGGAACTTGCCTCTTCCGCTGATTACAGCTACACAAAATACTTATCTGCTTTCGAAAGACCTGTAACCAATAATATCGGTCTAACAATTAGCACAATATTTCATAACACACAGCACTGTAATTCACAGTCAAACTTCTCCTAGACACATTACCACACAGCCACATTAGTGTTTATAACCTATATAAACACTTAACAAGTCAAATTAGTTCAGTCTGGTTGGACTTCGGTCCATTCTCGGTGTTCTAGTCACCCTATCCGACAATTAACACAGTTATCTGTCACTTACACTGGGTCTCTAAGCTTCAATATTAATTTAGATAAGTCAATTATCAATAATAATATTTTTCAAAAGCTTTTAATAATTATCAAGCAATTATTATAATTTATAATAATTTTCAAATATCGAGAATCATTTTAAATGATTTAATTATCAATTAATCGTATCATTATTAATATTTAATAATATCAAAATATTAATAACATACTTGTCAAAATATTAAAGTTATTATTAATAACTTAAAATATTTTTAAATCAACAATATTCCACTTCAATTATTTTTAAAGTAATTAAAAATCATTTTATATCATCACCATTAATATATAAATATTAATGAAGTTATCATCTAAATATTAAAAGTCATTAATTATAACTTAAAATATTTTTAAATCATTTTTCTCATTTGTAAATGATTTTTAAATCAATAAAACCATTTTTAATTCATTTATTTAATATAACAATTAAATAAATCTAACATCATTAATATTAATTTATTAATGAGAATTCTCCAAAAATATTGAAAATTATATTTTATAATTTAAAATATTTTCTAACACTTTATTCTTGATTAAAATGATTTTAAATCATTAAAATCATTTTATCTTATTTATTTAATTTAATAATCAAATAAATCTAATATCATTAATATTAAATTATTAATGAAAATCTCCAAAAATATTAAAAGTTACATTTTATAACTCAAAATATTTTTAAATATATTTTTCTTATTTAAAATGATTTTTTATAATATTAAATCATTTTCTCTAATTTATTTAATATAATAATTAAATAAATTAAATACCATTAATATTCAAATAATTAGAAATATTAATGAAAAATATCCCAAATAGTCAAAAAATTATTTTTCATAATTTAAAATAATTTTTAAAATCATTTTGGTAATTTTAGAATTTATTTTCTATTTTAATTATTTTTCGGAAAATCGGAAAATAAAATAATTAACAACCGTCGCTAAAACCTTTAGCGACACAAAAGCTATTGCCTTTGGTGTTCTTGAGCTTGTCAGGCCAGTTCTCGAGGGTCCACGTTTGACCACTTGTGATTCTCAATTCTTGCAAACTCTGGGCTAACTAAAACATTGATATTGTAGTAGAAATGTAATACTACAATAATCAATCACCAACTGGGTTATTACATCACAACAAGGAGATCAAAGCCTCCAAAATTGATGTCAGACGGTTTCTGGGTTTTCCAAAAACCCAGGCAGTTCAACTACCTACTTTCTAGTCCAAATTAATCTAGGTTCTGACCAATATTTTAGTGGTTTTATGGTTCATTCATGTATTACTTATGTCAAGGAACATTAATAAAGCAGAAACTTATCTTATCATCAAAAGAATCATCATGAAACACACGGTCAAAGTATGTCAGAAATGATGTTCTTAGTTTTCTGGGTTTTCCCAGAAAAGCAAAAATCAGATCGGGTTGGCTAGTTTGCCCATCTTTCACAATCGATCTGAAGGAGTTATAAGATATCTAAAGACCCAGATCTGTATTCCATCCTACAAGCTACAATATTTACCAAACAATAACATCAAAACTTAAACTCTTGCGGATCAAGTGGCTTAAACTTATTGTGGGATCTTGATTTCAATTTACGGGCTTGCCGATTTTGATAAGTCGTGCCCGGTCAACGGGTTTTGACCAAAGAATAACTAAAATCTGGACATCAAATGTTTGTGATTTCACTTCCGAGATCCAAGACAACATAACAAGATACCAATATAAATTTTAAAACAACAAAAACAACAAACGAACAAAGATTTGTGGCGCTGACATTAGCTTGTCGGACCACAATTTTGTTCTTGGACGTAATTTAAAATTAACACTTTTAATGCATTTTGATGCTATGGATGCATGATAGACCATCATAGATCTTCAATAAACATCCAATAGCAATATTCTAAACACAAAAACACAAAAATTTCACAAGCATACTAGATCAAAAATTAAAATTTGATTATACCTTTCTAGCTTCGATTCTTGATCTTAACCCTCCAATTTGTTTATGGTTGATCTAAGGAAAGTATTTGGGACTGATATTCTTGAAAAATTCGAAGGGTTAGAGAGAGAGAGAGTTGTTTTAGGCTAAGATTTTTGTCACATAAGTCAATATAGTTGTTTACCTAACACAAATTTACCAAGATTTGCAAGCTAGCTCTCTAAAATAAATAAAAGGGCATTTTTGGTCATTCTCGTTTTATTTTTAATGGTATACTAGTCAATTGCACAAATCCTTAGGGTTTAACCCTAAGTTCCCAACCCTTAGGTTTTAAAATACCAACTTCTAAAATTTCCAATTAAGGTTTTAATTAGAAAAATTAAATTCCTAAATTACAATTAGGGTTTGTAAAATAGAAATTAATATAACTAAAATATAATTAGGTTTTTCTAATCATATTTAAGCTTAACAAACAATTTAGGCATGCCCATTAGAATTAGGGTTGCCTAATTAAGGTTTATAATTCCTGGTTTTGAAATTAGGGTTTCTCACTATACATTAGGGTTTCTATATCTGAGATTAGGGTTTCTAATCTCTTATTAGGGTTTATTAATATTAAACATTATCCAGTCAGACATTGGTCAATATCCCTATACAGTACAGACACATATTCAATAGTAAAATTATTTTAATTGTATTTTCTATTGAATCCCTATACAGAATTTTGGATTAGGGTTTTCTACAAATTTATTAAATACTGACTTTCTACTCTATTTTCTTAGTCAGTACCTACTTTGACCAGTTCTCGAGACTTGTCTCACAGATACACAGTACAATATTAACAGTAAATGTATATATAAATAAAAAAAAATTATTCGCAAAATTTTTATTATTCGAAATCCCGGGTTATCACATCTCACACATAAATGAGCATGATGTATGATTCTTAGTTCCTTTGTTCATGACCACCTTATTAGGCTTTGTGTTGGAAAAGTTTTTCAAGAAATAGCTTAGTACAGTAAGCTAACATGCATGGCTACTACATGATTTATATTCTGACCTTGCGAGCATGTTAACATGACTTGACTACATATGTTTAGAGCTTTGAGGTTGTCTTGTATGTGTTAGATTGCATAGTTCAAGTCTAAAATGGTTTCAAAAGAAAACTTGAACATATTTTCAAAATCTAGTTGCATCACATGGATATCTAGATGATAAAGGGATAAGAGGTCATGATATGTCTATAATATCCCTAGATATGATTAATATGTATTGAACATGATGAAAACTAAACCAAACATGAGTTTAAAGCATGGTTCAAAGTGTTTGACAATGATAGTTGTAAACAAACAATATGAATACTATAAGCATGTCTATTAACAGAATGTATGCCATCATTATGTAGACTTATGGCCAAAGTTATAAAGTATGGTGGTTGTATGACATTTTAAGCTTTAAATTCCATAGGAAGGCATAAACTAAGAACTTGTAAAGATGAGCACAAGAATGGTCATGTGGTATGTGAAAGCTTCTAACATGTATGAATGTTAAAGTATAAGTGTAGTGGTATGTTAGAGTTGAATTTGAAATCGGGGAAGGCAAGTGGCTCAACCTTGAGTGCAGCGAGGGGACAAGTGTATTTACCAGAATCCTAAGCTGAAAGACAGGACCCATTGCAGCTGCTCAGTAGTCTTGAATAATCTCTGTTTTACATGCTTAAATGATTACTCTAACTTGTAATATATGACCAACATGTTATGTAATGTGTTAAGAAGCATGATATGTGGTAGGGATGAATGTTGATCATGATTTTCAAATATTAAGTCCAAAGAAGTGTTTACAAGATATAAAGCAATGATACGTCGTTTGCATTTGTGATGTTTTACAACCTGATTTGTGCTATGAAAGTATATGATAAGTGATGTATATAAAGTTACAACCAAGTTAAATGTTTGTGTGTACGTTGAACTTACCTATGTGAGTTTATATAACTAATGGGCATCCTATACATATAATACACTGTAATAGGATTCAAAAGTGTTGATTTCCTAACGTGGATAAACTACGCTTAAGGCAAGTTCCTAAATTCTTACTCTTTTACTTGAGCAAGTATCCGAACCCTACTCTTATTGTGCAAGTATCTTTGCATTAATTTATTCAACGAATACCGTAAGCAGGGTATCTAAACCTTATCTCTTTGAATGCAAGTTATTCTACTTAATTGTTCAATTGAACAAGTATGTTTAAACTCTTGTGAAAACTATTATTCATGTTGAACTTGGTATTGTTCTTGAATATTGTGAAAGAGTCGATGCCATTTGATTTGGATAGACTATATGCATGTTTATAAAACTGTCCAAACTAATTGATTGGTGCGGAAATCTTGAAAACTGAGTTGAAGAACCCTTTTGGTAAGGGGAGTGTATGTTGTTGGAAGCCCCAACACATGAATGGATATTATTGTGGTGTTATGCATAACTTAGAGTATTGTAGACTAATCATCTATAGTACTTGATTCTTTTGGGTTATCAGTTTAATATTGATAATTCTAGTAGATGTTCAACAGTCCTTAGTGACTGCTCAATATAAATTGTTTATCCAGTTGGATATATCGATAGTCGTTGAATTCATATATATCTGTTGATTTATATGGAATTATCATTCTTATTCCAAGAATTATTGATATTCATTATTCATGATATTATTCTGAAACTCTGAACTATCTTAGAGATGATACTTTGATTTTTCAAACTTGTGTTATGAAACTCTTTACCCTTGTTGTATATTACTTGTTGGGCAATTTGTGCTCATCCTTGCTTTTTAAAACCTTTTCGGTTAAGGCGGAACATGGAAGTGTCTACAGGAAAGACAAAGGGCAAGGGAAGGCTACCTAAACTAGCTTGTCCTTTTATGTTTAAGACTATTATGTTGTATTAAGGGCATTTTTGGACTATGTTAAACTTAAGTAGGATTATGTAATAAGTCTTTATTCGATATTATTATGTAATCTATTAAACATTGTGAGGTTTGCGAGACTTGGGGGAATAATTATAATAAATCATTGTATATTATTCTAAATTAGATTTTCCGTTGTGAACGTGTTATTTTAATTATTATGGTATTACCATGAGAACGTGATGAACCAAATTTAAGTGACCAAGTGGAGGTCCAAATTTGAGGGCGTCATAGGTTGGTATCAAAGTTGTAGTTATAAACCTTAGGAGCGAGTGTCCTTAGATTATAACTCAGGAGAACTTAGAAGTTAGTAAGGAGATAAAACTCATGTAGAGTTTTCCTTTAGAGACTTAGTGTGTTATGAAATGTAACTTCATTCTATACAATGAACTTATGTTTATTTAACATTCTGATGGATTCGTTGTTTTTGTTGTCTTATGTTGGTGATTGTAGGATGACTGACATGGGAGGACCTAGCCGAGTAGTAGAGGAGGAGTCGCGTGACATCCACGTAGTCTATGAGGAACCATTGATAGCGGAGCCTATTTCAGTAGTGGCCCCTATTGATGGCGATGATGAGGAGGAGGAGATGGAGCCATTTCCCGAAGAGTCTGACCCTGAGGAGGAGCTTATAGAGGAGGAGCCTGAGCCTATGGAAGACTCTAACGAGGCTACCTTTGAGGATCGGATGTTGGGGGAGTATGAGGAGCATATTTTGGAATTAGGATGTAGAGTAGAGGAGCTTGAGGCTGAGGCTAAGGAGAGGGATTCTGCGTTCCAGAAGTTGAGGGACGAGGACCATCAGAGGAAATTGGCGATGTAGGAAATGGAGGTGGAAATTGCTCACTGTAAGGAAGTAGGGATCCAGATGGGAACTTTATTTCACCGAGCAGTGGCTAGGAATGTTGAGATAATAGGGAAGCTGGAGGAAATGGAGTAGAGGGTTTTGAGTGAGAGAATGAAGAAGGAGACTCTCCTTACTCAGTTAGAGATGGAGGTGATGGATAGGATTCACTACGAGGAGAAGTGGGAGGAAGTCAATGATAGGGTGGATGATCTAGAAGACGAGGTGCGGTTCAAGAGAAGGAAGATGAACAAGATGGGCTATGCTCTACGCACGGCCATGGAGAGATTGATCGATGGTGTAAATCACTACCCAACTAAGCAAGGACAGACCCGGCATACCATAAGTCGAGATATGGTGGTGCATATCACACAGAAGGAATATCATAGTGCCGTGGAGCGTGGGATGTTAGATTGAGTCTAGAGGAAAAGCTCAGTAGTGTAGTATTTTATTTATGTGTTGTTAATATGTTGTTGTAATCTCAATCTTTTGTGTAAGAAGCGAGATGATGGTAACCCCAACTTTTGAAAAGTGTTACAGGGGTAGTAAGATTGTGTTGTCCCCGTCTTTTATGATACTAGGGGATATTTGATATCATTTATAGCAGTATGCTAGAAAAGAACATTTAATGTAACCATTTGGCATATGAATATAAATGATCTTATTTCAGAAACGTGTTTTAAACCTTTAGTTCTTTTCAATTGAGAAATGTCTAAGTATTATAATTGGATCATAAAATGATAATTTTGTGATGTAGATCATGGCACCAAGACGTAGATTGGTATTTCCGAAGAATCCGTTAATAATGAGAGAGAGCAAGTAGATCCTATTCAGAAGGTTGTAGACTTGTTAGGAGAAACTCTTAGGGGAAGAAACGAACCCGTACCACCCGTTCCCCAAGCTATCCCAGTGACATCCTTCAAAGACTTTAAGAGTGTAGGACCCCCAGAGTTTGCGGGAACTACTGACTCGATAGTAGCGCAAACCTAGATCAAAGAGATCGAGAAGGTCTTCACTATAGCTCGCGTAGGTGAAGACCAGATGACAGTATTTGCCACATACATGATGAGGGGAGAAGCGAACTATTGGTGGAAAACTAATCGGCAGAGAACGGGAGAAGGAACGATAACATAGGAGAGATTTACTACGCTGTTCTTTGAGAACTATTTCCCGAAGAGTATGAAGAGTAGGATGGAAGTGAAGTTCCTAGAGTTAAAACAAGGAGATATGACGGTGGCGCAATACGCAGCTAAGTTCAATGAACTAGCGCGATTTGTAGAGCACCAAGTTGTGGATGAGGAAAGAAAGGCGAGACATTTTGAGCAAAGGTTGAAGCCGTGGTTGTATAATAAGGTATCAGTCTTCCAGATTGATTACTTTACGACATTGTTAGAGAAGGCAATCATTGCAGAAGGTGGCAGTGAGGCCTTAAGTCTATATCATAAGGAGAAGAAGAACAAGAACACTAGTAGTGAGCATCGTGGAGGAAGCAGCAGTGGAGGGAGTAACTCCGGAAAGAGGAAATGGGAAAACAATAACAATAGAAGCAATAATCGGGGTGGGAGTCACCAGGAAAACTTCAAGAAAAGGACTGAAGCTTGTAACAAATGTGGAAGAAGTCATCAGGGAGAATGTTGGAAAGGTAAACACATGTGTTATAATTACATCCAAGAGGGGCACATATCGCCAAATTGCCCAAAGCCAAAGAAGATCGGAGTATGTTTTGCTTGTGGATCAACAGAGCACCATATAAAGGATTGCCCGAAGAAAGGAAGCGGTGGAACTGGCAGAGGCCAGGGAGGAGGAAGTAAGTTAATGATTGGTGGACCTGCACAACCCAATCGATCGACCGCCCGAACCTTTAACATGACCCTCCAGGATGCAGTAGCTACGAAGGACGTGGTGTCAGGTATAATCCCAATCAATAATATAAATACTTATGTATTATTTGATTCAGGTGCCACCTATTCGCTTTGTATCCGAAGAATTTTCTACTAAACTTAGTACACCCCGAGAACATTTAGAAGATCCTTTAAACATAGAAGTTGCAAATAAGGAAATAATCCTATAGAATAAATCTATCAAAATTGTCGCGCAAACATTAGAAACAGGCGAAGCGTAGACTTGATTCCTATTAGACTAGGAGAATTGACGTAATCATCGGGGATGGATTGGTTATATAACCATGCAGCGGTAATTGACTATCAAAGCAAATGTGTGAACCTTCAAACTCCGAGTAAGTCTAAGGTAGTGTTTTATGGTAGCTCATCGCTTAAGCAATCGTGTTGCGTTACGATGATGCAGGTCAAGAAATTGTTAAAGAAAGGATGTGTAGGTTATTTAGCTTACATCGTGGATACTCGGAAAAAGGGAGTAGAGATTAAAGATATACACATAGTGAGTGAATTTCATGATGTGTTTCCGAACGATCTGCCTGGCCTTTCACCAGACAGAGAAATCGAATTCGTAATAGACTTAGCACCGGGAATAACACCAATTTTGAAAGCTTCATATCGTATGGCGCCAATAGAAATGAAGGAATTGATGATACAACTTCAAGAGTTATTGGATGAGGGTTACATTTGACCGAGTGTGTCTCCTTGGGGAGCACCAGTGTTATTCGTTAAGAAAAAGGACGAATCGATGAGGCTCTATATCGATTATCGCGAATTGAACAGAGTAACGATCAAGAATAGATATCCACTATCGAGGATAAATGACTTATTTGATCAACTAAAAGGAGAAAAGTGTTTCTCAAAGATCGACCTACGGACGGGATATCACCAACTGAAAGTGCGGGATGAGGACATATCAAAGATTGCGTTTCGAACCCATTATGGACATTACAAGTTTTTGGTAATGTCATTTGGTTTGACTAATGCTCTGGCAGCATTCATGGACTTGATGAATTGAGTTTTGAAGCCATACTTGGATAAATTTGTGGTGGTTTTCATCGACGATATCTTGATCTATTCGAAGACAGAGGAAGAACACGCCGAACATCTGAAAATTGTTTTGGAGGCACTACGGAAGGAGAAAATGTATGCGAAATTTTCAAAATGTGAATTTTGGATGAAGAAGGTTCAATTCTTAGGCCAAGTGGTGGATGAGAATGGAATCTCAGTAGATCCCAAGAAAGTTGAAGCAGTAAGTAACTGGGAACAACCGAGAACCCCGACAGAGGTAAGAAGTTTCTTAGGGTTAGCTGGGTACTATCGAAGATTTATCTAGGATTTTTCTAAGATAGCGACCCCATTGACTAATCTGACGAGGAAGACGGTGAAATTTTTATGGACCGACAAATGCGAAGAGAGTTTTCAAGAGTTAAGGAAGAGATTAAGCGAGGCGCCTGTATTATCATTACCAGATGATACAGGAGGATTTGTGGTGTATAGTGATACGTCACATAGAGGACTGGGCTGTGTGCTAATGCAACATGTCAAAGTCATTGCGTATGCGTCATGACAATTAAAGGAGTACAAAAAATGATACCCTACTCATGACTTAGAGTTAGCGGCAGTAGTTTTTACGTTAAAGATATATACTCATTATTTGTACGGAGAGAAATGTGAGATATACACGGACCACAAAGGTCTGAAATATATCTTCACACATAAGTAGTTTGATATGCGTTAGAGAAGGTGATTGGAATTGATTAAGGATTATGATTGCGATGTTCTTTATCACCTAGGAAAAGCCAATGTAGTAGCCGACGTGCTAAGTAAGAAAGGAAGAGAGAAATTGATGCAACTGACAACTCAGGAGGAGTTAATAAGAGATATGGAGAAGTTGGAAACAGAGGTAAAGGGACCCGAGAGGTCTGAAGAGAAGTTATTTATTATGGAAGCTTCTCCGACATTGTTGGATAGAGTAAAAGAAGCACAAGAGAAAGATGGAGAATGTGAAAAAATCAGGAAGAGAATCACGGAAAATAAGGAAGATAAATTTCGAATGGATAAAAATGATATCTTAAGATTCGAAGGTAGAGTGTGGGTACCGGCGGTAGCCGAGTTGAGAGAGGAGATTTTGTACGAGGCACATAATACGACGTTTTCCATTCATCCAGGAGGCACGAAGATGTACCGGGACTTGAATCAACATTTTTGGTGGCCAAATCTGAAACGAGAAATTGCGGAGTACGTTAGTAGATGTTTTATATATCAACGAGTCAAAGCGGAGCATCAACGGATGAGTGGTTTACTACAACCGTTGGAAATACCATAATGGAAATGGGAGCATATTAAGATGGATTTTGTGGTAGGACTTCCAGTTTCGCAGAAAGGTTTGAATGCCATTTGGGTTATCGTGGATCGACTGACGAAGACTGCACACTTTCTACACTTTCACGACATGGAGTGCCGATATCGATTTTTTATGATCGAGACCCGCATTTCACGTCAAAATTCTGGAAAAGCTTGCAAGAGAGAATGGGAACACAGTTGAGGTTGAGTATCGCTTATCATCCTCAGAGAGACGAACATAGTGAGCGAACAATACAAATGCTGGAGGACATGCTTAGGACTTGCGTGATGGACTTCAAGGGAAATTGGGATAACCACCTACCCTTAGTCGAATTTGCGTATAATAATAGTTATCATACTAGTATAGGCATGCCACCGTACGAAGCTCTTTACGGAAGGAAGTGCAGAATTCCATTAAGATAAAAGAGTGAAGAATGTGACGATTTGATTATTGGAGTTGTAATTCTGGGGACAGAATCCTTGTAAGGAGGGAAGGATGTAACGATCCGAAATTTTATATTGTAATATTAAATATTTATTAAAATATAAATATTTATTTGATGCGTTTATTATTGAAATTGATGAGATAAATATTTTATTGATGTAATGGTTGCTAGTAAATATTTATGAATCTAAATTCATTAGATATTATTCTAAATTAAATTAATTTATAATTTAGAGAGTTGTAATATAACATGAGATGTTATATTGTTGTTTTAATTTAATAATTTAAGGTGGTATATTAAGTTATTAAATAAAATTATAATAAAATTATAATTTTGTGATATTTGGTTAAGTGGGAAATTTATTTAGTATGTGGTAATTAGTTTATTTAATTAAGATTGGATATGGAAATCCAAGTAAACAATGTGGACAATAAACAATATTATAAATGACTTATGAAAATAAATTAAAAGAGTTTTAATTTGGTTTTATCAAACAAAGCCTTAAAGCTTTAAAAATTTTATTTTAATCTTGTTTTGTCAAACAAGGTTTAAGAAATGATTAAGTCATTATTTTAAGTGGTTTTACCAAACAAGGTATAAGGATTAATTGATTAATTTTAATTATATTAGCCAAACAAGCCTTATGGCTTTTGATTTTCAAAATTTAATAACCGATGTCAATTAAAGTTATATACTTAATATCTATATTATTATTCTTATTATCGTTATATTTTTGTTAGTGCGAAGTTAGAAGTTAGGAGAAAGACTCGGAAGAAAGAAAAAAGAAGAAAAGAGGAAATTGAGAGAAAACTTAAGAGAATCCTAGAGAGATTTTGAGAAATGAATTGGGGAAAAGAAGTCTTGTTGATCAAAGGAAGAAAATTTTCACCTTCTAGCATACAAGGTATCCTCTTACCCTTTTAAAATTCTAAAAGTTGTGGTTGTCTTCTCTTCCAAAATTCTGTGTAAAATCTTTGTAGAGGTTGAATTAATTGTTATATATAGTTTATATGATAAATTAGTTGTTGTGAGACTGTTTTCATAAGTTTATATATGAGTATAGTCAATGAATTCATGTTATGTATGTTATAGCTTAGTTGGAGTCAAAGTTTAGTTATGAAATCATGATGAAAACCTTAAATTGATGATGTATTCTGATAGTACTTGGAAAAACAAAAATAACCCAAGTTGAACGAGTCAAAACGGATGTAAAACGAATTCATAGCGAAGAATTTCGCTATGAATGTCAAAAGAAGAGGTAATAAGAGAAATAGTAAAATTAAAGGTTGTGATCTTTGATGTTTATGTTGTTTATGTGGTTAGAAACGTGTTAGAAATAATAGTTGATGTTTCTATAAACATATTACACCTTGGGTAGGTTGGTATGGTTGTTAGAAAGGAGTTTGTAGGCCTAATTTGGCTTTCTGTAGTGTTCGGGATCAAAATTCGCGAGTTAGCAGAAGGGACCCCCGCCCTAACGGGGGTAGTCTTCCTAGCCAATTTTGGAAAAAAAATCTGACAAGACATGTTTTACTAAAACAGCCATAACTTTTCCGTACGAACTCCGATTGAGGTTATTCAAGATGATCCGGAACTAGGACGAATAGACCTACAACTTATATTCTTGAAGTGTTTCAATTTGAGGTCATTAGGAAGGGTCCAAACAGTCATCTTTGTGTCTGTTACGTAATTAGAGGCAATTGGAGGGTGTCGGGCATGTACGTATGCTAGTGTAGTGCTCTTGACGATAAAAGATGTTGTTCTAAATTATAAAACATGAATTTTAGTAAATATAATGATTCTTAACATTAATATAATAATGTATTAGATAAGTTATAGAAGCATAGTAAGCATGCACAAGAGAGGCAAATCAGGCGTGTGACGAATAAATGTCAAAACGCTGTGATACGTGTTAATGAACGTAAAAAGTGTTTTAAGTCAAATGAAATAGATATTATAAAATATGAAATGGCTTTAATATAAAACCAATAATGATACCTAGCAAGATTTAAACACTTACATGAATTTCAAATATTACATAAGTCGAAAAGTTAACACAATCTAATTGAACATTGTGTGCTAAATAATAGAAAAGATTATGAGATGTGGAGTAGAGTTTACATTACAATTACTATGTGTTGTTATGTGACTAATAATTGACGTGTATGATTATATAATTGTGTAGGGCACGTGAAGTGCAGATAACTGTAAGATGTTAAACGTTTATTGGTAAACAACGATCAAGGCAAGTCTTTTAGTTCCTATTTGTTATGTGAATTTAATTGTTTTAAATCTTTATTGCAAAGAGCATGATGTGTTATATATATGTTGAATGTATGAAATGTTAAAGTCAATTTATGACTACGTTGTTTGACTAAAGCATGTTGATTGAGTAAGGAATTCAATCTTTATAATTGTTATATGAATTGTAGCATGTATGTTATGTTAGTCCGATGTTTATGAGATATGTGTTGAGCATGTTATTATGTCCTCGTTCCGGATCATCTTGAATCACCTCAATCGGAGTTTGTATGAAAAAGTTATGGTTGTTTTAGTAAAACATGTCCTGTCAGATTTTTTTTTTCCAAAATTGGCTAGGCAGACTACCACCCCCCCCCCCCACTGGGGCGGGGGTTTTTAAACCAGAGGGGCCCGCCGGGGCAGGGGTCCCTTCTGCTAACTCACGAATTTTGATCCCGAACACTACAGAAAGTCAAATTCGGCCTACAAACTCCTTTCTAACAACCATACCAACCTACCCAAGGTGTAATATGTTTACAGAAACATCAACTAATGTTTCTAACATGTTTCTAACCACATAAACATCAAAGATTACAACCTTTAATTTTACTATTTCTCTTATTACCTCTTATTTTGACATTCATAGCGAAATTCTTCATTGTGAATTCGTTTTACATCCGTTTTGACTCGTTCAACTTGGGTTGTTTTCGTTTTTCCAAGTACTATCAGAATACATCATCAATTTAAGGTTTTCATCATGATTTCATAACTAAACTTTGATTCCAACTAAGCAATAACATATATAACATAAATTCATTGACTATACTCATATATGAACTTATGAAAACAGTCTCACAACAACTAATTTATCATATAAACTATATATAACAATTAATTCAACCTCTACAAAGATTTTACAGAGAATTTTGGAAGAGAAGACAACCACAACTTTTAGAATTTTAAAAGGGTAAGAGGATACCTTATATGCTAGAAGGTGAAAATTTTCTTCCTTTGATCAACAAGACTTCTTTTCCCCAATTCCTTTCTCAAAATCTCTCTAAGATTCTCTCAAGTTTTCTCTCAATTTCTTCTTTTCTTCTTTTTTCTTTCTTCTGAGTCTTTCTCTTTAACTTCTAACTTACGCACTAACAAAAATATAATGTATAATAATAATAATATAGATATTAATAACTTTAATTGACATCAGTTATCAAATTTTGAAAATCAAAAGCCATAAGGCTTGTTTGGCTAACATAATTAAAATTAATCAATTAATTCTTATACCTTGTTTGGTAAAACCACTTAAAATAATGACTTAATCATTCCTTAAACCTTGTTTGACAAAACAAGATTAAAATAAAATTTTTAAAAGCTCTAAGGCTTTGTTTGGTAAAACCAAATTAAAACTCTTTTAATTTATTTTCATAAGTCATTTATAATATAGTTTATTGTCCGCATTGTTTACTTGAATTTCAATATCCAATCTTAATTAAATAAACTAATTACCACATACTAAATAAATTTTCCACTCAACAAAATATCATAAAATTAATAACTTAATATACCACCTTAAATTATTAAATTAAAATAACAATATAACATCTCATGTTATATTACAACTCTCTAAATTATAAATTAATTTAATTTAGAATATTATCTAATGAATTTAGATTCATAAATATTTACTAGCAACCATTACATCAATAAAAATTTAACTCATCAATTTCAAATAATAAACACATCAAATAAATATTTATATTTTAATAAATATTTAATATTACAATTTAAAATTCGGATCGTTACATCCTCCCTCCTTACAAGGATTCGCCCCAAAATCACAACTCCAATAATCAAATCGTCACATTCTTCACTCTTTTATCTTAATTAAGTTAATTTTATAACTCATGGATTATTTACTTACTAATAAATAATCCAATAAATATCTACAAAACAACAAACACATCAATTTAAAATATTTATTTAATTCAATAAATATTTGAAATTATAAATAAAATTTTGGATTGTTACACTAGTAGTTGTTTAATAGTCCTTAGTGATTGTTCAGTATAAATTGTTTATCCAGTTGGATACATTGATAGTCGTTGAATTCATATATATCTGTTGATTTATGTGGAATTATCGTTCTTATTCCAAGAATTATTGATATTCATTATTCATGATATTATTCTGAAATTCTGAACTATCTTAGAGATGATACTTCAATATTTCAAACTTGTGTTATGAAACTCTTTACCCTTGTTATATATTACTTGTTGGGCATTTTTGCTCATCCTTACTTATTTAAAACCTTTCAGTTAAGTAAAGTAACAGAAGTGTCTACAGGAAAGACAAGGGCAAGGGCAAGGCTACTGACTAGCTTGTCCTTTTATGTTTAAGACTATTATGTTGTATTAAGACTGTTTTTAGACTATGTTAAACTTAAGTAGGATTATGTAATAAGTCTTTATTCGATATTATTATGTAATCTATTAAGTAGTGTAAGTTGCGAGACTTGGGGAATAATTATAATAAATCATTGTATATTATTCTAAATTAGATTTGTGACACCCCAAGAATTTAGAAAAATTTTAAAATCATAATTGATTTATTTAAGGTTCAATATTAGAACCTATCTGAGAAAATAAGTGAATGGATTTGACATTTCTAGGAAGAAATTTTATGGATTTAAAATTTTTGTGGTGAATTATTAAGGATTAAGTATATAAGTGTATATGTTCTTTGTGTATGGTCATATACGTGTACAGTTTGTGGTTAAGGGTCAAGGGTTGACCAGATAAATTATATCAATGTCAAACCCTAAGTATATCTTAAGAACGCCAACGTTCAGTTATTAAACCCTAATTAGAGATTTTGTGTGTACAGTTGTGATTTAAGATAAAGGAATTTATTTGATAAGTTATAACTTTAGTAAACCCTAAAGTTAGGTTAAAAACGTCATGTTTAAGTTAGAAAACTCTAACGAATTGTTAGAAACCCTAACGATACGTCCGAAAACCCTAATTTTAGTTCTGGGAATTTAAAACCCTAATTCGGTATATTAAAATCCTAATCTGGGAATTTAAATGCTATGAATAAGGTTTTGGTGTATTAATTACAGTTTAATTACGGATAACCCTAATGATTAATTAGAAATTCTAATAATTAGAAACCCTAATTTGTAAATTAGAAACCCTAATTGGTAATTAGGTAATTTTAATTTTAATTAGGAATCTTTAATCTTAATTAGCAAGTTTGAATTATGATAAGAAAATATTAATATAATTATAGAATCCTAATTATAATTTGGAAATATTAATTTTCTATTTTGAAAATCTAATTAGAAAATCCTAGAAAATTATTTTTTTTAAAATTTAGGTTTTAAGCCTAAGGGTTTATATATGTTATAATTTTGCCATTAAATTTATAAATCAAATGACTATAATGCCATTTTTCTCTATATATATTTCGGGAATGGGGAATGAGATAGAGTGATAAGATAAGCCAAGAATACTTCTTAGCTTAGCAGGAATAGATCACAAAGATTAGATCCAAGAATCAAAGTTTAAAGAGGTATAAACCCTAAAATTTTGAAATCATATGATTTGATGTTTGATTTTGTGATTTGTTGTTTAGAGTTATGTTAGAGGGTGTCATTTGTTGATCTAGGTTGCTAAAACTTAGATCCATATCATTTAGATGCTCAAAATTAAAGTTTTTAGAACTGACCTATGAACCCTAAATTTTGGTCTGACAACCGAATGTCAAGGCTCATTGATCTCTCTGTGTTAAGTGTTAATGGTGTTTTATATTATGAATCTGTTCTTTGCCATGTGGACTGGGATGTGGAATTGAAATCAGGTTCAGATCATGTTTAAATCACAAGTTATGAACGGTTAAACCTAGTTGACCGATCACGAAACTTGTGACGCCCCCAAAATAGGTCCATTCCATCCAACCCATTCGAGTCGCCAAAAACATAAAGATACGAAACAACTACAACTTTATTAATACATTTGTCGTGCAAAATACGACAACACATAAGCTCGTGAGTTTAAATACAAATATTGTCTTCTAGACAATATCCACACTCAAATAAATCCTCATTATTGATACGAAGATTTCTGTGAATAGTGAGGACTACTAAAACGACTATCTATAACCATCTCCACACCCCGACTAGTTCTCGCTATAATCTCGCCTACGAGAAGAAAAATGGAACAAAAAGGAAAAGGGTGAGCTCAACTAGCCCAATAAAGAATGTTATGACTAAGATAATATAGAACAAATTATCGTTAGTCTCAATGAGGAAAAATCGATAGAATACAATAGACAACAAGTTTCAGATCAATATTCGCAGCGGAAATAATAATTCATAGAAGAGTTACGTAGAGAATGAAATCTACTATAATCTATGAATTTAACAGTCCATCATCAATATTTTATCCCTGTAACATCAATCAATATTCTTCTCAAATCAAATATTCATCTTTGCACTAAAGGCCAAAGATATTCATCGATCGGTGTGTTCATCTCAACACTGCTCATCTTTGCACTAAAGGCCAAAGATATTCATCAGTCGGTCATGTTCATTTAAACACTGTTCATCTTTGCACTACTGGGCCAAAGATATTCATCATCGGTCATGTTCATTTAAACACTGTTCATCTTTGCACTACAGCCAAAGATATTCTTGAGAAATCATTCATCTTGCACTTCTGAGGCCAAAGATATTCAATAATATCATCATTTAAGACCGAGGATGATGAAAATATTTTTAAAGAAGCGAATCCATTGAAACAAAATGACAAGGATTAAGGATTCGTACTTGGTTTTTATCCACGTCAAAAATACCTCAAAAATAATCATAGTGGTGTAAAATTCAAGAATGATCAAAACATGGATACAATCAAAGCTAGTATCCAAAATAGATATTTTGGACGAAAAGAAGAAATTTTATTTTTAATTGAATAGTCAGAGTATCACGTGAATAGTGTCGTATACGTGAATAGTGCAAATATCGTGAATAGTAACTCAGACACCAAAAGATAGAAATTCCACAAAAAATATTTTCACGCTTCATAGAATAGTACTCGTGAATAGTAACTCGTGAATAGTAACTCATGAATAGTAACTTCGTGAATAGTAACTCATAAATAGTAACCCTGACATGAAAAAGTTCCAAATTTGATAAAAACTTCAGATCAACATTTCAAAGGTATAATGATATTGAAGAAATAATATCATTACGAAAAAAATAATATCCTTACCTCAAAGAATCAAGATGCTTCGGAAGGAAAGGTCAAGTGATCTTTGAATGAAACTTGTCTTGTAACATGCAACTCTCAAAGTATCTAAATACTCACAAAATACGCTCAATAATATAGAGAAAGAGAGAAAACTTTGTTTACGGTGTGATTTTCAATTCTAACTTAGCCCTCTATTTATAGGAAAATGTTAGCCCACCAAGGCGAGACTTGACTGCTACCGATGGCTTTTTACCGCAACTATTGCCACCCACCACATTTGAAATAAAATTCAGCACATTTCTTCACCAACCACAAGTGGGGCCCACTCAATTCTAGAATTTTCCACCAAAATCAATTATAACCCTAATTTTAGAATCAGACACCTCTTAAAATTCACAACAAATCATTCGTGAATTTTTAACGGTTCAAAATTTGTGGACATATACTCAACTTATGTATGTATAACATACCCAAAAATTACCACAATCCAAGTCGGATTGATTAAAAATTATAACCCCGCAATATATCTCAAAACCCTTGATTTAATTTTTAATACCTCCAATCCGATAAAATCTCGATAAAACACCTCAACATTAATTCCTTCATTAATAACCACATAAATAAATCCATCATTTATATCCACATAAAATAAATATTTCCTTATCATATGAATCAATAATTAATTATTCACAAATAATATTACGGTAATCACATTTATAATGACGAACCAGTGTTCCCGAGAAAGAGGGGCTTAATAAGGATCTCTCTCATGGCGGCATAATTAGGTGACCAAACCTCTCCTTAGGCGTAACTTTCTAGACATTGCCAATAATGTTATCTAATAATATTATTCAAATAATATGAATTATTGATCGATAATGGGAAATCTTTGTGTAGTGACAATTATTGAACAACAATAATATAAAATATCAACGCAAACAATTATTGAATCAATAAAATAAAATATTGAAGCGGTAACTCATTGTGAAAATTATTGAGTAGTGCCATCTTACGTAAGGATCAATAATTCAACAATATCATGCAATCTGGTGTGCTTCTTTGTGCAACCACGCAGACATCGTATTTTAACCACCGGGTATTCAACGATCTTACTTCAGTGAACAACTACTGTGTTATTTTTAACCAACTTATATTTATCGTTTTCCTCATCCAATCGCTTTCCGTTATGGGGCTCCACACATGGTCGCTGCAGTCGCATACGAATATTCCCAAGCGAGACGAATATTCCACGACCAAACGAATATTCAAACAACAATGAATATTTTATAACCACTTGCTTATTTTGAAATATTTATGTATTTAACCCTTAACTATCCACATTAATCAAATCAACCCTTACTATTTCAAAATAATAAATAAAGGAAATTCCTTTTATTTAAAAATTTGAGGGTCTTACAACCTCCCTCCTTATGAAATTTCGTCCTCGAAATTGACGTACGTACTGTGTGTTTGAAAAGGTAAAATACCTCGCTTTCATTTTCGTTTCCAACTCCCGTGTCATTTCCTCTATAGCATGATTCCTCCACAAAACTTTAACTTGTGGTACGACCTTTCATAGCGTAGGACATTCTCCTTCCTATCCAAAATCTTGATGGTACCTCCTCATACGTTAAGTCTTGGCTATCTCGTCAAGGGTTCTAACTCAATAACGTGGTTGGGTCTTTCACATATTTCTGAAATACGAGATATATGAAACACATTATGAAACACGAGATATACTCGGAGGTAACGCAAGTCTATAGGCTACATTTCCTACTCGGTCAAGAATTTGAAATGGACCAATAAATCATGGATTGAGCTTTCCTCTCTTTCCAAATCTTGTAACTCCCTTCCATGGAGCAACTCGCAATAATACATGATCCCCACACTAAATTCCACGTCCTTTTCGATGAAGATCCGCATAACTCTTTTGTAGATCTTGTGGCCGCTTGTATACGTTTGTCGAATCAATTGGATCTTTTCGGTAGTCATACGCATCTTAACTCGGGTCCCAACAATGTTGCTTCACCCACCTCATCCCAACATATTGAAGAACGACATTTTGTCCATATAATGCTTCGAATGGAACCATGCCTATATTTGTTTAATAACTATTGTTGTATGAGAATTCCACCAATGGCAAGTACTTATCCCAACTTCCTTTGAAATCTAGGACACGAGTTTTAATATATCTTCAAGAGTTTGAGTAGTCTTTACGATTGCCCATCCGTTTGAGGATGGTATGCCAAACTGAATCATAAATTCGTGCCCATAGCTTTCTACAAACTAACCCAAAATCATGAAGTGAATCTTGGGTCACGATCCAAAACTATGGATACAGGCATGCCATGCAACCTCACGATCTCATTTACGTACATACTAGCAAGACGTTCAAGGAATAAGTCTCCGTGATCGGCAAGAAATGAGCAGATTTGGTTAATCTATCAACAATAACCCAAATAGCATTGATGCCTTGAGAAACCGTAGGAAGACCATGAATGTGAAATCCATGGTAATGTGTTCCCACTTCCATTTCGGAATCTCAAGTGGTTGTAACGGACCCTTAGGTACTAGATGCTCCGCCTTTACACGTTGGCAAGTTAAACACATCGAGATAAACTTTGCAATCTCTCTCTTCATATTGTTCCACCAAAATGTATGTCAAAGATCACGATACATTTTAGTACTTCCAGGATGGATTGCAAATGGTGTTTTGTGTACCTCCATCATAATCTTGTACTTCAAATCAGAGTCGTTAGGAACACAAAGTCTAGAGTGGACTCGAAGTATTCCTTCTTCATCAATTCTCGCTTCCGGAATAGCTCCTTCTTGTACTTTCTTTTGCATCAGCTCCGGGTCGATGGCTTGAGCAACTTTAACTAAAGTCGATTATACTCGTATATCATCACGTGGGTACCTAGAGTTTTCATCTCCATCTCTATTATTTGTAAATTATCTGAAATTAGTCTTTGACAATATCGTACTCAGACTTGTATACGATCTTCTACTCAACACGTCAGCTACCACGTTCGCTTTTCCAGGATGGCATGGTCAGAACATGTGCTGAAATGAGTCTCCTCTTGAGTTCTTCGAAGCTCTTCCCACATTCCTTGCTCCATTCGAATTTTGTATCTCTACGAGTCAGCTGCGATAATGGAATAGCGATTCGAGAATATCCTTCAACGAATCTCCGATAATAACCAACTAAGCCTAGAAAGCTACGTATTTCGATTACTGACTTAGGTTGCTCTCAACTGTGACTCATATCCCAATCTTGGATAGCACGTCACAATGACACCTATCAGTTTACTATCGCACGAATATGACGTCCCCTACAGAGAGTCTGGCTTCGGTGCATTCCACAAAGGAAGTCACAAGATAAAGGCTCAGGTACCAAATTCTATAGTTGAATTTTAACTCTCGAAGTTCAATAGAGCCATTCGATATGAGATTTTAGAAATGAGTTTTGTAATAGGGTTCAAAGTCGATACAAAATTTAATATCAGTCTTTGGGAGTAAACCAAGAAATTCTTCAGGAAATACATCAGGAAAAATCAATAACAACAGGAATATTATTCAAATCTGACGTGTCTTTATTCAAATCCATAACATGGACTAAGAAAACTTGACATCCGTAATAAACGAATGACTTCATGGCTTGATATGAAAATGTTTGACTACAATGGTTTGATTGCTTGAATTGAATAACAAAGTTGCTTAGGAATATGAAAACTAACAACCTTACAAAAGCAATCAATTTGGCATGATGAGTAGTTAACCTTAAAATCACATCAAAAGTAAATATCTCTATAGAAATAAGGTTAACAGGTAATGTGATAGTGCCAACCTGAATCAAGCAAGATTTTTAAACAACGGATGTAATGAAAGTTTCTCCTAACGGAGTCTCCACAAATAGGTCAAAGTCTAATTTCTCCGTAGTCAAGTTCAAACGTTGAGCGCAAGCAAGAGAGATAAAAGAATGGGTAGAACCGGTATCTAGTAAGGTATAAACTTCGCAAGAATTTATAATTAACTAACCCGTGCTAACTTCGTTCGGGTTCCTCGCATTTTGACCGGTCACGACAAACGCTCTTCCAGGAATCGTAGACTTTGACTTTTCTGGGACATCCTTTCGAGTCACCATTCCCGCTGGATTGGGTTTCGATATCGTACAATCTCGAGCGATATGTCCTTCTTTTCCACAATTATAACATACCTTAAACTGTTGTGGGCAGTTTGGGCTGATATGTCCCTCTTTCCCGCATTTGTAACATACTGACCGGTGGTCTTTCTCCTCCTCGAACCAATGCCACCATTTTGTGACGTCTTCACATGGTCGTTGTTGAATCTCCTCTTTTTAAAATCTCCTCCCAACTCGCTTCTTCTATTTTCATGGCCACGATTACCACCAGAGTGGTTACCGCCTTTGTCTGTATTCTTCTTTCTCCACTGGTTATCGTTATTTTGTTGACTACTATCTTCGGTATGATCCTGGTTATGGTCCCTCGGTTGAACGTACTCGTTATCTCGCTCTAACAACTGAGCCCTGTTGACAACATCTGAATAGAGAGAAAATTTATGAGAAATGAGATCTCGACGATATGCGGGTTTCAAACCTCTAAGAAACATCCGCGTCATCGTTCCTCATTCTCCACCAAATGAGTGTAAACTCGATAACTCCGCGAACTTCGCCTTTCATCTTTGGGACCGCCATGTTATTCTCGCTCCCGGTCTAATAAACTCCACTTCCTTCATATGACGAATACTTTTAGGAAAGTACTTGTCATTGAATCTATTCAAACATCTCCCATGACATGCTTTGAGTGCGTTTGGATGGGTACGCTTCTGATTCCCACCGATGTCTGCGCTCGCCACGCGGAACATAAAGGTGGCGAATGGAACCTTCGTTCTCCGTGCATCCCAAGACATCGAATATCTTGGTAATTTGTTTGACCCATGTTTCCGCCATGATCGGATCGGGCTTTCCCTTAAATTTCAGTGGTCCCAACTCTTTGAACTTCTTGGTTTGTGACCACCCGTGAATTGCTATCATCTCCTCTCGTATTTTGAACACGAGTCTCCTAAATCTCGATTTTGCATGAACCGCAAAAAGCTTCTAAACATCCCTCGTTCATCATCGCTTTCGGTGGTGTTATTCACGGGAGGTACATTGCCGGACTGTTGCACGTTCTCCTCGTTATTATGCGAGCATCTCCACACGGGCCTCATTTACTCCACTATTAATATTCTCATTCGACATTCTCAAATACCATCATAAAACAAGGGTTAATTAAGGAAATCAATATATCACATAATATCCCTATATATCGACCAACTAACAAATAAGCTTAGGTAGGACACACTAGCGAAGGATTTACTCGTCTCTCCTCCTAGTTCAATTCCCCGATCTCCGCCAGAGATCATATCCCTAAGCTCGATACCAACCGTGGCGCCCCAAAATAGGTCCATTCCATCCAACCCATTACGAAGTCGCCAAAAACATGGTACAGAAACAACTACAACTTTATTAATACATTTGTCGTGCAAAATACGACAACACATAAACTGTGAGTTTAAATACAAATATTGTCTTCTAGACAATATCCACACTCAAATAAATCCTCATTATTGATACGATTATTTTATGAGAATAGTGAGGACTACTAAAAATGACTATCTAGAACCATCACTCCACACCCGACTAGTTCTTGCTATAATCTCGCTCACGAGAAGAAAAATGGAACAAAAAGGAAAAGGGTGAGCTCAACTAGCCCGAAGAAAGAATGTTATGACTAAGATAATATAGAACAAATTATCGTTAGTCTTCAACAGGAAAAATCGATAGAATACAATAGACAACAAGTTTCGAGATCAATATTCGCACGTGGAAATAATAATTCATAGAAGAGTTACGTGAGAGAATGAAATCTACTATAATCTATGAATTTAACAAATCCATCATCAATATTTTATCCCGTAACATCAATCAATATTCTTCTCAAATCAAATATTCATCTTTCACACTGAGCCAAAGATATTCATCGATCGGTCATGTTCATCTCAACACTGCTCATCTTTTGCACTAAAGGCCAAAGATATTCATCGATCGGTCATGTTCATTTAAACACTGCTCATCTTTGCACTCTGTGCCAAAGATATTCATCGATCGGCCATGTTCATTTAAACACTGTTCATCTTTACACTGAAGGCCAAAGATATTCTTGAAATCATTCATCTTTGCACACTGTGCCAAAGATATTCAATAATATCATCATTTAAGGCGAGGATGATGAAAAATATTTTTAAAGAAACGAATCCAGTGAAACAAAATGACAAGGATTAAGGATTCGTACTTGGTTTTATCCACGTCCAAAAATACCTCAAAAATAATCATAGTGGTGTAAAATTCAAGAATGATCAAAACATGGATACAATCAAAGCTAGTATCCAAAATAGATATTTTGGACGAAAAGAAGAAATTTTTTTTTTCAGTGAATAGTGCCGTATACGTGAATAGTGTCAGTATCGTGAATAGTCAGATATACATGAATAGTAACTCAGACACCAAAAGATAGAAATTCCACAAAAAATATTTTCACGCTTCATGAATAGTACTCGTGAATAGTAACTCGTGAATAGTAACTCATGAATAGTAACTCGTGAATAGTAACTCATGATATAGTAACCAGAGCATGAAAAAGTTCCAAATTTGATAAAAACTTTAGATCAACATTTCAAAGATAATGATATTGAAGAAATAATATCATTCTGAAAAAATAATATCCCTTACCTCAAAGAATCAAGATGCCGGAAGGAAAGGCTCAAGTGATCTTTGAATGAAACTTGTCTTTAAGCAAGAACTCTCAAAGTATCTAAATACTCACAAAATACGCCAATAATATAGAGAGAAAGAGAGAAAACTTTGTTTCGGTGTGATTTTCAATTCTAACTTAAAGCCCTCTATTTATAGGAAAATGTTAGCCAGGCCAAGGCAGACTTGACAAGCTACACGATGGCTTTACTCGCAACTATTGCCACCACCACATTTGAAATAAAATTCAGCACATTTCTTCACCAACCACAAGTGGGGCCCACTCAATTCTAGAATTTTCCACCAAAATCAATTATAACCCTAATTTAAGAATCAGACACCTCTTAAAATTCACAACAAATCATTCGTGAATTTTTAACGGTTCAAAATTTGTGGACATATACTCAACTTATGTATGTATAACATACCCAAAAATTACCACAATCCAGCGGTCGGATTAAAATTATAACCCCGCAATATATCTCAAAAACCCCGATTTAATTTTTAATACCTCCAATCCAGATAAAATTCGATAAAACACCTCAACATTAATTCCTTCATTAATAACCACATAAATAAATCCATCATTTATATCCACATAAAATAAATATTTCCTTATCATATGAATCAATAATTAATTATTCACAAATAATATTACAGAATCACATTTATGACAAAACCGTTCCCGAGGAAGAGGGGCTTTCAATAAGGATCTCTCCTTCTTGGCGGCGCAATTAGGTGACCAAACCTCTCCTTAGACAGAACTTTCTAGACATTGCCAATAATGTTATCTAATAATATTATTCAAATAATATGAATTATTGATCTGATAATGGGAAATACTGTGTAGTGACAATTATTGAACAACAATAATATAAAATATCAACGCAACAATTATTGAATCAATAAAATAAAATATTGAACAGTAACTACTGTGAAAATTATTGAGTAGTGCCATCTTATGTAAGGATCAATAATTCAACAATCATATGCAATACAGCAGTGTTATCAGAACTGACGCCAGTATCTTTGTATTTTAACCATCGGGTATTCCAACGAGTCTTACTTGGTAACAACTACGCTATTTTTAACCAACTTATATTTGTCGTTTTCCTCATCCAATCGCTTTCCAGTTATGGGGCCCACACATGGTCGCTACGTCAGTCGTCATTTAATATTTCGACAAAGATGCAGAATATTCCACGACCAAAACGAATATTCTCAAACAACAATGAATATTTTATAACCACTTGCTTATTTTGAAATATTTGCGTATTTAACCCTTAACTATTCACATTAATCAAATCAACCCTTACTATTTCAAAATAATAAATAAAGGAAATTCCTTTTATTTAAAAAAAATTTGAGGGTCTTACAAAGCGCTTTCTAAGCGACCCGAATTTCAATTTGAGTCTGATAAGCTTTTCTAGGCCTTGGATCTTGCTTCTGACAAGTGATTTGGTCATGTTTGTGCAGTACACTTGTAGTCTGGTATAAGGAATACAACATAAAGCTTTTAGTGTGAGACCCCAAATTTTATGAATAAAGATTTAAATTTCTCGAAATATTTTTTTGAATATTATGGTGTGGATTTGATATAATGTTATAGTTTTGGGTAATATTTATAAATTTTGCAAAGTATGCAAGTTGTTATAAAATATTCATTTGGTTCTGGGAATATTCTTTTTGTCGGGGAATATCCATGACGACGACACAATCATTAGTGGACCCCACAAGCGGATGTATTGTCGTAGTTAGAAAGCGGCGTAATTATCATTTTATAAAAATAACGGTGAAAGTGTTACCGTTAAACCTATTGAACTACTCGATAGTAAGTAAAAGTACGATGTCTGGCGTGGTCAGATAATAACAATACGATATTGATTATTGATGCTTACGTAAGAAGTCACTCGATTATACTCAATTATTGCTACAAAGAATTCTTGCATCATATCTCTCATATTATTGTTTCAATTATTGTCACAGTATCATATGTATAATATGTTATATTATTAAATCAATAATTGAGACGACAAAGTTATTCATATTATTATTTTCAATATTGACAATGTCTAGAAGTTCTGTCAATGAGAGGTTTGGTCACCTAATTGCGCGCCAATAAGGAGAAATCCTTATCGGAAAGCCCCATCTTTCCTGGGAACGACCTGGTTGTTAAATAATGTGAATTATAATATTAATGATGAATAAATTCTTGTTAATTAAAGATGAAATTGATAGTTCTATTGTGTTGGAATTATTAGTGTTAGTGAAAATCGACAGTTATTTCGATAATAATTGATGCCTGGAAGTTATACTGACCAGTCGGGTAATTAATCGGATAAATGAGCAATTAATTGCTATTGATTCACATGATTATAACTATTTATTCACATGTGTGTACTATTGATTCACATACATTTACTATTAGGGGAGTTGGTGCAAGATTGATAATACTTGCATGACTAAGTTAAAAATGGAGGTATAGATGGAGGTACTATACTGTAATTCGTATTTTTACATGTCTAGAACTATTGATTCACATGATTTACTATTGATTCACATGATTTACTATTAGGGGAGGTGGTGCAAGTTTGATAATACTTGGATGACTAAGTTAAAAATGAAGGAAAAGAGGAAGGTATTATACTGTAATATTTCGAGCCCCAAAACGTGCAATTATCGAAAATATATTTTAATATAAATAGAAGCTCATTCCTTCATTATTTTTTAGCAATTCACTAAAGCTATAGAGCAATTATTATAGAGAAAATTATAGAGAAAAGAAGAAGAAAAGTCCGGTACCTCACTATTCAAAGTATCCGATCTTCTTTTGAGGTAAGGGTATTATTTCTTTCATTATTCATGGCGAGAGTTATTGTTATTCCATTCCTTATTATTCTGTTGGAATAACTTTGTATCTGCAGACTACTAGTATACATGGTGAAATTCTTCGTTATTCCATTCTTTATTATTATGTTGGAATAACTCCACATACATGCAAATATCGCATACGTGGTGAAATTCTTACATTATTCCATTATTTATTATTACATTGAAATAATATGTCTACATGCGATTCTATCGCATGCGTGGTGAATCTGTTGTTATTCCATTCTTTATTATTACATTTGGAATATCACATGCATCATGCGGATTACGCATGACACGGTTCCATTCTATATTATTCTATTGGAATATCATATACATCTACGATTACTGGCGTGACCTGGTTCCATTATTTATTATTACGTTGGAATAACACATGCATGCGATTCTATCGCATGCCCGGTGAATTCTTCATTATTCCATTCTTTATTATTACATTGAGATAACTTTGTCTATGTGGATTACCACATGCATGGTGAATGATCCTTCGTATTCATTCTTTATTAAATTGTGGAAATGATCTGTCTAAGTGGATTACCGTATGGCGGGTGAAAATCTATTTGCAGTTTTGTATATTCTATTATACTCGTATGAGATATCATTTCTTTTGTACTCGTCATGAAATATCATTTTATTTGGTATTTTTCTGTTACAAGTTACTATTCATGGGTTACTATTCACCCAGTTACTATTCACTCTAGTATTATTCACTCGGGTATTCGGGGCACTTTTCGTGTCAGAGTACTATTCACGAGTTACTATTCATGGGCTATTCACCTAAATTACTATTCACTCGAGTATTTGGGGTATTTTTCGTGTCGGGGTATTATTTACGGGGTACTATTCCCGAAGTACTATTCACGGGGTACTATTCACAACAAAAAATTGATTCTTTTCTGTCCAAATTATTTTTGGTACATGAATATTATACTTGAATTTTACTCTACAAAGCAGTATCATGTTGACAATTTGGACGTTATTGATTTCTGGATAAATTAAATTATAAATCATTAAAATTTATCCTTGAACTTGTTTTATTAAATTATTATGTCATTGTCATCATCCTCGTGCTTATATTGTGCTGAAAGTCATCTTTGGCTTACGTGCATAGATGGACTTGGTATGATTATGACCAAGGATTATTCGGTATAATCATGACCGTAATGTGACGAATGATGTGGTTAAAGTCCTCATTGGCCTGTAGTTCATTGATGGACAGTTGTTGGTATGATTATGACTAGGGATTATTCGGTATAATCATGACCAATTATGATTACATGAATATCCTTGGTCGTGGTGCATGGATGATTCGATTTTATTTATTAAGCTGAGTCTCAGCGATAAAGTTGATGAAAAACTTTTTAAATCATAGAAGATAGTAGATTTTATGCTCTACTTGACTCTTCTAATGGATTGCTTATTCATGCACGATTGTTGATCTAAAACTTGTTGTCTATTGTATTCTATCGGTTGTTATATTGTTGAAGGCTAAGGATAATTTATCTTTGCATTATCTTAGTCATAATATTTCTTACTAGGCTAGTTGAGCTCACCCTTTCTTTCATTGTTCTCTTCAGGAAATGAGAATATAGGTGGGGACGAGTCGGGGAGCGGATTGACGGTCCGGATGATTGTTTTAGTAGTCCTCACTATTCTATAAAATAGTATGACAATAAATGTAATGAGGACTCCATTGAGTGTGGATATTATATAGATGACAATATTCTTATTGAAACTCTTAGATTATGTTTTGTCGTATCTTACACGACAATTGTATAAATAAGTTTGTATTTGAATTCTGTAGTGTGTATCTGGCGACCCAAGATGGGTGATGTATACCTATTTTGGGGGCGTCACATTTAGATCACCCAGAAAGTATATAGAAACAAAGATAACTAAGGTCAAAAGTGAGTTGACCACTAGCCTGGAACAGAATCTGGAAAACATAGAAATCGTGAAGAACAGGCGTCCTGACAAGGTTTGACCAGCCATTATCTGTTATATGTGATGTTTTTGTTATGATCTGATGATATAGAATTGTAGTCTCACATCTCTACTACATGTTGGAAGTTTTAAATCACACAAATC
This sequence comes from Panax quinquefolius, assembly GCA_020205615.1. NCBI lineage: Eukaryota > Viridiplantae > Streptophyta > Magnoliopsida > Apiales > Araliaceae > Panax > Panax quinquefolius. The sequence continues at coordinate 49,139,772 of CM035159.1, forward strand.
AAACACAAAAGTCAATCTATAATGACCCAAAGTAGGTATCTCGATTCTGGAAAATCCAGAAAGTTAAGAACAGTGTCTGACAATGAATTTGGAGACTTATATCTCTATGATCTGATGTTGTATGGCCATGGAACAAGTTGGTTATTGTAGTATTACATTAGTACTACAGTTCTAACCAAATTAGCAACCCGAAACCTCATGATCACAAATCTACATATGGTCAAACCTAGCAACTTGATAACTGACATAGCATGTTCTGGGTTTGTAAAGAACACCTATAGCAACGGTTCTGTCGCTATAGGGCCCTTTAGTGATAGCTAATTTCGAAAAATCGATTATTTTATTTAATAAATAGAAAAAAATGGTTTTTAATTATTAAAAATACAAAATAAATTTCTAAAATTATTTTAAAGTCCAAAATTAGTTTTAATTATTTAGAGTATATTTCAGTAAATATTTAATATTTTTGAATATAAAAGGGTATTTACTTTATGTAATTATAATATTAAATAAATTATTCAAAAATGATTTTAATATTTGAAAAATCATATTATGGTGTTAGAAAATATTTTAAGTTGTTTTTTAATAACTTTTGATATTTTTTGATGAATTTCATTAATAAATTAATATTAATGGTAATGGATTTATTTAATAAATATATTAAATAAATTATGGAAATTTAGAATTAATGCTTTAAAAATCATATAAAAAAGGATTTAAGGGTTAGAAAAATATTTTAAGTTATAAAATATAACTTTTGATATTTTGCCATGAAAATATTAATATTTTTATTTTAATATTAATAGCAATTATCGGATAATGGATTTAAAGGTTTAAAAAAATCATATAAATTAGAAATTAAAGTATTAAAAATACTTTGATATATTATAAATATATTATAATATTATGTTATGATTTTTATTAATATTTAATATTAAATAAATATTAATGATAAGAGAATAATGTGGTATTTATATTATATAAATACGATATAAATGAATGAAAATTATGATAAATGGTAATAATTAATTGAAAATTATTACGAACTTATGGAAAATGTTTTTGACTGATAATAAAATTATCTAAGTTAAGTGTTAAGTGTTTAGGCAGAGTTTAATTGAACTTAAACTCAATAATGGTCCGACTAAGCCGTCGGGATGTCAGAATTGTACCGAACCCGATTCAGACTGTAAAAGTTTGACTTGAGGTTAAGTCTTATATGTGTTATAGATAGATAGGATTATGTGATAATGTGTTTTGGTTATTTTAAATACTGTGATATTATTATTCTAATTTGTATATCGATATTATTTATATATTAGGTCTTCAGACAAAGCTTAATAAATTGTGCAACAGTAATCGACCGAACAGGCAAGTTTTTCTTAACTCGACCTCGAGTTGTATTATTCAATTATATTTATGGTTAATCATTTCTGATTTCCATGTCTAAGAATTATTAAATCGCACTTTGTGCATACTGTATGTATTCATCACGTATGAAAGGCTGATCACCTTCATTACCATTCGGTCCAGATATATTTGTTCATGTTCAATGCTCGTTCAGTCAAAAGTTTATTCATGCTAATTCACAACTATATTGTTGAATTATAGACAACTTATTATTCAAATTCTTTCAATCATGATATATCCTTAAATAAACTTATACTTGCTGGGCAAATATATATTCACCCTTGTTATATCATGATAAACATTTTAGATAAGGCGAATACGTTCGGATATAGGAAATGGCAAAGCCAAGTTCAGCTTAGGACTATGTATGCAGCTATATTTGTAACAGTTATGTATGATAATAATGTTATATGTTAGATAGTTTATGAATTTTATATAAGTTAAGGTTACTCGACCTTGGAGAATAGTGTGTAATGTTTAATGTATAAACAATTTATGTTTATATCTTCCACAATAGTTATAGAATTAGTATACCAGATCTGTGGTGATTTAGGACCCGAATTTGGGGATGTTATATTTGGTATCAGAGCTGTTGCTTATGAACCTTAGGTAGAAATACATGAGACTAATAACCTCAATGATTAGGATAAGATCTAACTCACCTAGAGTTAGTTGGTTGGTAAGATTCAAAGACGAATCTCAGCGAGTTGTCAAGATACAGAGTTCCCTAACTCTGATAATAAAGGTGAACAGTAGTGATGAACATATCGAGTCTAAAAGACTAAAAGTATAGGGATAGGAGATCATAAAACAAAACGATCAAGATATAGAAATGAATCGTAATATATATGATGAGATCACCCTGTGATCTGATAAGCTGATAGCAGGGAAAAAATCGATCTAATGATTGAAAAGTTACAACAAAGATTGTTGTGTGTCAGTTGTACTATGAATTGGTAAAGATTCAGGAAAGGATTATGAATATGAGTTGAATGAAATTCGTATTGAGAAGGGAGTTAAGATTAAGTGGGGATTTCAATTGAGGACTCATGTCAGTAGCTGAGTTGTATGATTCTTCGTATGGGAGTTGAATTATACTTGGTGTAACAACCACTTAGTTTATGGTACTGATAATCATTGAAATGTCTGTGTTGCACTATTTTCTATATGCACGTTAAGAGGGTGATTCCTTTCTCATGTATATAACAGATAGATATGTTATAAGTAGAAAATATAATGTTAAGTACGAGTTCTTAAAATTCATACTTATGTTATGTTTGTGACTCATAGTTATATGAAATGTTTATGAACCCCTCAGCGAATGGACGCCGAAGGTCTGACTAGGGTAAGTTCTTAAACTCATATAATTGTGGAAAGTTCCTAAACTCGTGAGTGTGGTTTGACGAACTGGGAATAGTCATGTGTGAATGGAGTATTAAGGATAATAGGAATAGATAGACTGTTTAAGAAAATTATTATTAGTGGAGACATAAGTTTTCCAAAACTCCTAACTATATTAAACTTCGACATTTTGACATCAAGCTAAATACGCACTATGTGTGTGTGTGTGTGTGTGTATATATATATATATATATATATATATATATATATATATATATTCGTAATGATTTTTGAACGGTTTAAAGTATAGTCTATGCTACTTATTTCGGCTAGATGCAAATAATTTGAAATATCAAAATATATTTTTATTTATCACTCATGTACCGTGTAACACAGTGCGGAGATGATAAAAAGTTGATAGAGTTATAAATACTGGGAATACTTAGTGTGAATTGATCTAAAAAATTATTGTTCCACTATTATATGATGTGTTATGACAAAAGTCATACAATGACTGGCATCCTCAAAGCGATTTATTAATACGATGCGACATCATGATGTCATTCTCAAAATTTTAATTTGCCAACGGCGTTTGGCTATACACATTCGTAAATCGATTAAAATTGATTATTAAATTGAGTCTACGCTATTCGATTCAGCTAGACTAATGTTTATGAAAACTCTAAGTATTCATTGAAAAAAAAATTCCCGAACCAAATTGTTTTGGTGCGGAATCCAATAAGACTGAGGGAAACTTTTTGTGCCTATGGCAGTGGCGAGAAACAGATAAAACCAGTATTACTGGGCCGGTATTGGGCATACCGGGCTAATCACCCTCTATGTCTTCAGGGTAAGATGGTTTGCAGATGAATTTCCATAAAACCTTTGCGAAAATGACAGACAATAGTCTATATAACTCCTTAGCAATAATTGAAAATTTTTACTCTTGTGAGTGGTGTAGTGGGTAGCATGTGATGACGTATGAATGGTATAAGCAGTATGGTGTAAGGTGTAAGGTGAATTTCGGGGACGAAATTCTTAGAAGAAGGGATGAATGTGACAACCCGAGAATTTAGAAAAATTTTAAAATTATAATTGATTGATTTAAGGTTCAATATTAGAACCTAGACAAAAAATAAGTAAATGGATTTGACATTTCTGGGAAGAAATTTCATGGATTTAAAATTTTTGTGGTAAATTATTTAGGATTAAGTATATAAGTTTATATGTTATGTGTGTATGGTCATATATGTGTACAATTTGGAGTTAAGGGTCAAGGGTTGACCAGATAAATTATATCAGTGTCAAACCCTAAGTATATCTTAAGAACGCCAACGTTCAGTTATTAAACCCTAATTAGAGATTTTATATGTACATTTGTGATTTAAGATCAAGGAATTTATTGGATAAGTTATAACTTTAGTAAACCCTAAAGTTAGGTTAAAAACGTCATGTTTAAGTTAGAAAACTCTAACGAACTGTTAGAAACCCCATCGATACGTCCGAAAACCCTAATTTTAGTTCTGGGAATTTAAAACCCTAATTCGGTAAATTAAAATCCTAATATGGGAATTTAAATTCTATGAATAAGGTTTTTGTGTATTAATTACAGTTTAATTAGGATAACCCTAATGATTAATTAGAAATCCTAATTATTAGAAACCACAATTTGTAAATTAGAAACCACAATCAGTAATTAGGTAATTTTAATTTTAATTAAGAATCATTAATCCTAATTAGCATGTTTAAATTATGATTAAGAAATATTAATATAATTAGAGAATCCTAATTATAATTTGAAAATATTAAGTTTCTATTTTGAAAATCTAATTAGAAAATCCTATAAAATTATTTTTTTAAAAAAACCTTAGGTTTTTACCATAAGGGTCAAACCCTAAGGGTTAAACCTTAAGGGTTTGCATATGTTACAATTTTGCCATTAAATTTATGAATCAAATGACTATAATGCCCTTTTTGCAATTCTTTAATGAGTTAGTGTGTAAATCTTGACCTAATGTGGGTTGTTCACCAACCTTAGCCCTAGCATGTGACTTATATCTCACATATCAGCCAATATTATTGTAAGACCCTAAATTTTATGAAATGAAATTATTTAATTTTCTTATAATTATTATTTTATTTCGTAAATGGTTAAATTGATAAAAGGTTAAAGTTAAGGGTGATATGTGAAAATTTTGCAAAGTAAGCAAGTTGTTATAAAATTTTCATTTGGTCGGGGAATATTCTTTTTGTCGGTAATATCAAATGCGAATGACACAATCATTGGTGGACCCCATAATGGAAGTATTGTCGTAGTTAAAAAGCGACGTAATTATCAATTTATAAAAATAACGGCGAAAGTGTTACCGAATTAAAAGCTGTTGAACTACCGGTAGTAAAAGTATAATGTCTGGCGTGGTTGCGTAGTAGCACACGGTATTGATTATTGATGCTTACGTAAGAAGTCACTCGGTTATACTCAATTATTGCTATAGTAATTGTTGCATCATATCTCTCATATTATTGATTCAATTATTGTCACAGTATCATCTACATAATACGTTATATAATTAAATCAATAACTGAGACGACAAAGTTATTCATATTATTATTTGCAATATTAACAATGTCTAGAAGTTCTGTCAAGGAGAGGTTTGGTCACCTAATTGCTCGCCAATAAGGAGAAATCATTATCGGAAAGCCCCCTCTTTCCTGGGAACAACCTGGTTGTTAAATATTGTAAGTTATAATATTAATGATGAATAAGTTCGTGTTGATTAAAGATGAAATTGATAGTTCCGTTGTGTGGGAATTATTAGTGTTAGTTGAAATCGATATTTATTTCGATAATAATTAATGTCTAGAGGTTATATTGACCAATCAGGTAATTCACCGGATAAATAAGCAATTAATTACTATTAATTCACATGCTTATAACTATGTGTTCACATGTGTGTACTATTAATTCACATGATTTACTATTTGGGGAGTTGGTGCAAGATTGATAATACTTGTATGACTAAATTAAAAATGGAGGTATAGTAGAAGGTATTATACTATAATTAATATTTTCACATGTTTAGAACTATTGAGTCACATGATTAATATTGATTCACATGATTTACTATTATGGAAGGTGGTGCAAGTTTGATAATACTTGCAGGACTAAATTAAAAATAAAGAAAAAGAGGAAGGTATTATACTGTAATAATTTGAGCCCCAAAATGTGCAATTATCAAAACTATATTTTACTATAAATAGAAGCTCATTCTTCTTTCATTCTCACCAATTCACTAAGTCTCACAAGAGCAATTATTATAGAGAGAAATTATAGAGAGAAATAAGAAGAGAAGTCTGCTACCTCACTATTCCAGAATCCAGTTTTTTTCTAAGGTAAGGGATATTATTTCTTTCATATTCATGAAGAGAGTTATTTCTTTCAATATTCGTAAGGGTTGTTATACCATTTTTTATTATTCTGTTGGAATAACCTGTTTGTGCGGTCTATCGCATGCCTGATGAATTCTTCTGTTATTCCATTCTTTATTATTCTATTGGAATAACCTGTCTGTGTGGTCTATCGCATGCATGGTGAATTCTTCTGTTATTCCATTCTTTATTATTCTATTGGAATAAACATGCATGCGATCTTCATCTGCACGTACCGGGAATTCTTTTGTTATTCCATTCTTTATTATTACATTGGAATAACACATGCATGCGGTCTATCGCATGGTACGGTGAATTCTTACATTATTCCATTCCTTATTATTACATTGGAATAACTTGTATACGCTCACGTCTATCGCATGCATGGTGAATTCTTATGTTATTCCATTCTTTATTATTACATTGGAATAACTTTTATGCATGCTTGGTATATCGCATGCACGGTGAATTCTTACATTATTCCATTCTTTATTATTACATTGGAATAACTTTGTCTACGCGGACTACCGCATGCATGGTGAATTCTTATGTTATTCCATTCTTTATTATTACATTGGAATAACACATCTATGTGGATTCTGCATGCATGGTGAATAATCCTTCGTATTCATTCCTTATTAAATTGTGGAAATGATCATCTCTACGTGGATTACGCATTTGGTGAGCAAAAATCCATTGCAATTTCATATATTCTATTATACTCGAGTTGGTTAAAGTTTTGGCTTCTATACTCCATGAAATTAGTAGAATATCACGGATATTTGCGCTTCATCGATATCTATTCATGTAAATATTCTTACGAGCATTCTTGAATTTTACTCCACAAAAGTAGTATCATGTTGGCAATTTAGGCGTTATTGATTTACGGATAAATTAAATTATAAATCTTTAAAATTTATCCTTGAACTTTGTTTTATTAAATTATTATGTCATTGTCATCATCCTCATACTTATATTGTGATGAAAGTCATCTTTGGCTTACGTGCGTAGATGGACTTGGTATGATTATGACGAGGATTATTCGGTATAATCTTGGTAGTAATGTGACGAATGATGTGGTGAAAGTCCTCATTGCCCTTGTAGTTCATTGATGGACAGTTGTTGGAATGATTATGACGAGGATTATTATGACCGGTATAATCATGACCATTGATGATTACATGAATATCCTTGGTCGTGATACGAGGATGATTCGATTTTATTTATTAAAAGTGAGTCTCGGTGATAAAGTTGATGAAAAACTTTTAAATCATAGAAGATAGTAGATTTTATGCTCTACTTGACTCTTCTAATGGATTGCTTATTCCGCTGCAGTTGTTGATCTAAAACTCATTGTCAATTATATTCTATCAGTTGTTATACTGTTGAAGGCTAAGGATAATTTATTCTGCATTATCTTAGTCATAATATTTCTTATTGGGCTAGTTGAGCTCTCCCTTTCTTTCACTGTTCTCTTCAGGAAATGAGAATAGCTAGGACGAGTCAGGGAACAGATTGACGGTCCAGATGGTTGTTTTAGTAGTCCTCACTATTCTATAAAATAGTGTGACAATAAATGTAATGAGGACTCCATTGAGTGTGGATATTGTCTAGATGACAATATTCTTATTAAAACTCTTAGATTATGTTTTGTCATATTTTACACGACTGTTGTATAATTAAGTTGTATTTGAATTTTATACCATGTATTTGGTGACTCAAGATGGGTGATGTATACCTATTTTGGGGGCGTCACAGTTGGTATCAGAGCTTAGGGATATGATCCATGGCTAAGATGTGAGACAAGAACAAAGAGGGGAGAGACGGGGAATTCCTTCGCTAGTAGGACCTACCTAAGTTTATTTGGTATTTAATTGGTCGGTCAGAGTATAGGGATAATATGTGATATGTTAATTAACCCTTGTTTTGTGGAATTATTTGAAAATGGCATCCAAATATGTTGAGATAAGCAATGAAGCACATGAGAACGTTGAGTCACCACAGATTAATACCCAGGATAATGTGCAATAAGAAGACAATAATCCTAAGGTAAACAACAACGATCAAAGATGAACGATGGGATGTTCAAAGGCTTTATGCAATTCATGTAACATCAGGCGAGGGCGGCTCTTGTCCAAAATGCAGGTGGAAACACTGACAACTCTCGGACGGTCACCGCTAAGCAGTTCAAGGAGCTGGGACCACTGGAGTTTTTTGGAAAGCCAAAACCACTTAAGGTAGAGACGTGGATAAAGCAGATCAACAAGATATTTGATGTCTTGGGATGCTCCGAGGAGCAAAAGGTTCCCTTTGCCACCTTCATGTTGTGAGCAGAGGCGGATTCTTGGTGGGAATCAGAAAAGCGTACCAACAACTTTGTCTGCTTGAAGATGTCTTGGGAGAAGTTCTAAGAAGCATTCAGCAAGCAAGTACTTTCACGAAAGTATTCATCACATGAAGGAGGTAGAGTTCATCAAGCTTGAGCAAAACAATATGACCCTAGCGCAGTACGAAGCTATGTTTGCCGAGTTATCTCGGTTTGCGTCCCACTTGGTTGGTAATGAGGAGAGAATGACGCGGATGTTTCTAAGAGGTTTGAAACCCGAGATACGTTAATACCTAATTTCTCACAAACTGTGTTTGTATTCAGATGTTGTGAATAGGGCTCAGTTATTGGAGCACGATAATGAGTCAACCCAACCAAGAGAGAGCAGCCGACAAGTCGATAATACCAGTGGTAGCAGTCGTCGAAGCGGTGACAACAAGCGTGGAGGGAATTAACATGCCATAAATGGTAATCACTTTGGTGATAATCATGGCCATGACAATAAGAGTGGACATTTCAAGAAGAGAAGATTCAACAATGATTGAAAGACGTCAGCACCAGCACATGTTGTTAAAGAAGGAGAACGACCATCGGTCGTATGTTACAAATGTGGAGGGGAGGGACATATCTGTCCAAACTGCGTGATGCAGTCAAAGCATGTTATAATTGTGGAAGAGAAGGTCACCTAGCCCTATTTTGTCATGCACCAAAGTCAAGTCCAGTTGGGATAGAGGCATCAAAGGTCGTCCCAGACAAGACAAAATCGGTAGTTCAAGGGAGAGTGTTTATCGTAACCTCCTAAAAAGTAAGGAATCCGAACAAGGTGATCATGGGTAAGCTAATCATAAACTCTAGCGAAGTATATAACTTATTTGATACCTGTTCTACCCATTCTTTTATTTTTCCTACTTGCGCGCAACATTTAAATTTGACTCCGGAGAAATTAGACTTTGACTTAACGGTTGAAACTCCGTTGGGAGAAACCTTCATTACATCCACTGTTTATAAGTCTTGTTTGATTCAAATCGGATGCTTTGCGTTACTGTCGATCTTATTTCTTTAAAATAATTGCATTTGATGTGATTTTAGGGATTGATTGGTTAACTACTCATCATGCTAAAATTGTTTGTTTTTGTAAGGTTGTTAGCTTTCATATTCCTAACCAACCTATTATACGAATTCAAGCAACCAAACCTCTAAAGTCAATCACTGTCATATCAAGTCATAAAGTTATTCGTTTATTGAAAAATGTATGTAAAGCTTTCTTAGCCCATATCACGATTTAAATAAAATCGCCGATTTGAATGATATTTCTATTGTTAATAAATTTCTGGCGTATTCACGAAGAACTTCACGGCCTACCCCAGAGCATGAAATTGAATTTTGTATCGACCTCGAATCCGGTACAAAACCCATTTCCAAAGCCCCATATCGAATGGCTCTCTATTGAACTTGAGGAGTTAAAAACCCAACTACGAGGAATTGTTAGACATCGGTTTCATTCGTCCTAAAGACGTCTCCTTGGGGGTGCTCCTGTTCTATTCGTTAAGAAGAAAGATGGAAGTATGCGACTTTGTATTAATTATCGGGAGTTGAATCATGTCACCGTCAAAAAAAGGTACCCATTGCCTCGCATTGATGACTTGTTTGACCAGATTGCAAGGAGCCAAATTCTTTTCAAAGATTGATCTTCATTTCGGATATCATCAGTTGAAGATTAAACCGATGACATTCAAAGACTACTTTCGGAACTTCGATGCGGGCATTATGAATTCCTAGTCATGTCTTTTGGATTGACTAATGCTCCTCTTTGCCTTCATGGATATGATGAACCGAGTATTTAAGGAATATTTGGATCACTTTGTGGTCGTCTTTATTGATGACATCCTCATATATTCCAAAAGCCGTGAAGTCCATGACTAACACTTGAGGCTGATACTTCAAAAGCTACGTGAAAATAAGCTTTATGCCAAGTTGAAGAAATGTGAGTTCTGGCTTGAGGAAGTTGCATTCCTTGGGCACGTGATATCAAATCATGGAATATCTGTTGACCCATCGAAGATTGAAGTAATTCAAAGCTGGGAGCAACCAAAATCAGTGATTGAAGTACGTAGCTTTCTAGGCTTAGCTGGTTATTATCAGAGATTCGTGGAAGGATTTTCTCGAATCGCTACTCCATTAACTCAGCAGACTCGAAAAGATACAAAGTTCGGTTGGAGCGAGGAATGTGAGAAGTTTTTTCAAGAACTCAAGAGAAGACTCATTTCAGCACTTGTTCTGACCATCTGGCTCGGAGGGATTTGTCATCTACAGTGATGCTTCAAGCAAAGGGTTAGGATGTGTTCTCATGCAACATGGGAAAGTCATAGCCTATGCCTCGCGACAACTCAAAGAATATGAGAGAAATTATCCTACTCATGATCTAGAGTTGGAAGCAGTCATTTTTACGCTTAAGATTTGGAGGCATTACCGGTATGGAGAGAAGGTGGAGATCTATACGGATCATAAAAGCCTCAAATATTTCTTCACTCAAAAGGAACTCAACATGCGGCAATGACGATGGCTTAAGCTGTTGAAAGATTATGATCATACCATCTAGGAAAAGCGAACGTGGTAGCTGACGCATTGAGTAGAAGATCATAATGCGGGTACGAGTGCGATATTGTCAACGCAAAGGCCCATTTTGTATGAATTATAAAGGATGGAGATAGAGTTAAAGACTCTAAGGACCCACGTGAAGATAATGAATATACAATCAGAATGGACTTTAATCGATAAAGTTAAAGCCACTCAAGCTATACACCCGAATCTGATGAATGTAAAGAAGAAGATTTAAGAAGGCGTTATCTCAACCCTCGATTTAATTGTCCCATTTGAAATCCTCTATCGAGTAGGAACTGTGGCCTATAGACACATTTTACCGCCAAGTATGTCACGTGTTCATAACATTTTTCACGTATCGATGTTACGTAATTATGTGGACGACCCGAGCCACATTATGGAATTAGAACTAGACGAGATAGCAGAAGATTTAACGTATGATGAGATACGTGTTAAAATCTTGGATAAGAAGAATCATATTCGACACTCAAAGGTTATACCTCAAGAGTTGGAATATGAAATGAAGTCAAGGTATCCTCACCTCTTCGGCATACCAGGTACGTACGTAAATTTTGAGGGAGAAATTTCATAAGGAGGGGAGATTGTAAGACCCAGAAATTTATGAAATGAAAGTATTCAATTTTCTTATAATAATTATTTTATTTCGTAAATGATTAAATTGATAAAAGGTTAAAGTTAAGGGTGATATGTGAAATTTTGCAAAGTAAGCAAGTTGTTATAAAATATTCGTTTGGTCGGGAAATATTCTTTTTGTCGGGAATATCCGTACGACGGTACAATCATTGGTGGACCCCACAATGGAAGTATTGTCGTAGTTAGAAAATGATAGAATTATCGTTTTATAAAAATAACGGCGAAAGTGTTACCGTTAAAACCGTTGAACTACCCGATAGTAAAAGTATAGTAAAACGCGCGGTTGCATAGTAGAACACGGTATTGATTATTGATGCTTACGTAAGAAGTCATTCAGTTATACTCAATTAATGCTATAGTAATTGTTGCATCATATCTCTCATATTATTGATTCAATTATTGTCATAGTATCATCTGCATAATATGTTATATTATTAAATCAATAATTAAGACAACAAAGTTATTCATATTATTATTTGCAATATTGACAATGTCTAGAAGTTCTTTCAAAGAGAGGTTTGGTCACCCAATTGCGCGCCAATAAGGAGAAATCCTTATCGGAAAGCCCCCCTTTCCTAGGAACGACCTGGTTGTTAAATATTATGAGTTATAATATTAATGATCAATAAGTTCGTGTTGATTGAAGATGAAATTGATAGTTTCATTGTGTGGAAATTATTAGTGTTAGTGGAAATCGACATTTATTTCGATAATAATTGATGTCTGGAGGTTATATTGACCAATCGGGTAATTCATCGGATAAATGAGCAATTAATTCCTATTAATTCACATGCTTATAACTATGTGTTCATATGTGTGTACTATTGATTCACATGATTTACTATTAGGGGAGTTGGTGCAAGATTGATAATACTTGCATGACTAAATTAAAAATAGAGGTATAGATGAAGGTACTTATACTATTCCATTCTTTATTATTCTATTGGAATAACACATGCATGCGATCTATCGCATGCATGGTGAATTCTTACATTATTCCATTCTTTATTATTACATTGGAATAACACATGCATGGGTTCTATCGCATGCACGGTGAATTCCTCGTTATTCCATTCTTTATTATTTTGTTGGAATAACTTTGTCTACATGCGATTACATCGCATACGGTGAATTCTTACATTATTCTATTTTTATTATTCTATTGGAATAACATATACGTCTGCATTCTATACATCGCATGGTGAATTCTTACATTATTCCATTCTTTATTATTCGTTGGAATACTACATGCGTGCGTTCTATCACATGCACCGGTGAATTCTTACGTTATTCCATTCTTTATTATTACATTTGGAATAACTTTCTCACTATGGACTACCACATGCATGGTGAATTCTTACATTATTCCATTCTTTATTATTACATTAGAAGAACACGTCTATGTAGATTACCGCATGCATGGTGAATAATCCTTCGTATTCATTCCTTATTAAATTGTGGAAATGATGCACATCTCGTGGATTATCGCATGGCGGGCGAAAATCTATTTGCAATTTCATATATTCTATTATACTCTGTTGTATAAAGTTTTGGCTACTATACTCCATGAAATTAGTAGAATATCCTAGATATTTGTGCTTCATCCAGTATCTATTCATGTAAATATTCTTCTGAGCATTCTTGAATTTTACTCCACAAAGAAGTATCATGTTGACAATTTAGACGTTATTGATTTCTGGATAAATTAAATTATAAATCTTTAAAATGTATCCTTGAACTTGTTTTATTGAATTATTATGTCATTGTCATCATCCTCATGCTTATATTGTGATGAAAGTCATCTTTGGCTTACATGCATAGATGGACTTGGTATGATTATGACCAGGGATTATTCGGTATAATCATGACCGTAATGTGACGAATGATGTGGTGAAAGTCCTCATTGCTTTTGTAGTTCATTGATGGATGAGTTGTTGGTATGATTATGATTGGGATTATTTGGTATAATCATGACCATTGATGATTACATGAATATCATTGGTCGTGATGCAGGGATGATTCGATTTTATTTATTAAGCTGAGTCTTAGCGATAAAGATGATGAAAAACTTTTTAAATCATAGAAATAGTAGATTTTATGCTCTACTTGACTCTTCTAATGGATTGCTTATTTCATTGCGATTGTTGATCTAAAACTTGTTGTACATTATATTCTATCGGTTGTTATACTATTGAAGGCTAAGGATAATTTATTACGCATTATCTTAGTCATAATATTTCTTATTGGGCTAGTTGAGCTCTCCTTTCTTTCTTTGTTCTCTTGTGAAATGAGAATATATTTGGGACGAGTTGGGGAGCGAATTGGCCGGTCCGGATGGTTGTTTTAGTAGTCCTCACTATTCTATTAAATAGTGTGACAATAAATGTATTGAGGACTCCATTGAGTGTGGATATTATCTAGATGACAATATTCTTATTAAAACTCTTAGATTATGTTTTGTTGTATTTTACACGACTGTTGTATAATTAAGTTGTATTTGAATTTTGTACCATTTATTTGGCGTCTCAAGATGGGTGATGTATACCTATTTTGGGTGTGTCACAATTATCAGCAACATACATTGAATTATAAATCCAAACATAAAAAGTAAGTAAAGTCACTTACTTTCATTTTCCAAGCTTGCCCAACCTTTTCTCTCTCTATATTTCGGGAATGGGGAATGAGATAGAGTGATAAGATAAGCCAAGAATACTTTTTTGCTTAGCAGGAATAGATCACAAAGATCAGATCAAAGAATCAAAGTTTAAAGAGGTATAAACCTTAAAATTTTGAAATCATATGATAAAATGTTTGATTTTGTGATTTGTTGTTTAGAGTTATGTTAGAGGGTGTCATTTGATGATCTGGGTTGCTAAAACTTAGATCCATATTATTTAGATGCTCGAAATTAATGTTTTTAGAACTGACCTATGAACCCTAAATTTTGGTCTGACAACCGAATGTCAGGGCTCATAGATCTCTGCGACGCCCCAAAATCCGGGTATCTTCCAACCCGACAGATGGTGCTACACGGTACTCATAACTGTACATTCATTCTATTGAAACAACATCAAAATGTGTGTATCAACGACATTCTTATTACATTAATAAAATTACATCCTGTTCCCAGGTTCTAAAACCATTACATTCTTTGTTCATCATACTATAATATATACAACTTACTAGTTTATTACAAGGTGATTTAATCGTTCATCTTTGTCTTGCCTTTATCCTTGTCAAATCCCTCGATTCGTTCAGTCTTAGCTGCATTCATATAGTTCAAGCAAGAGTGAGAATAACAAGCTCAGCAAGTACAACAATTTCTTTTAAATAACATGCTTAAAATATAGGAATCATATATCTTCAATAACTGGATAATAGTTATGAAGTACTATCAATAATTCAAAATAGCCCTTTTTTTCCTTCAAAACATTTTACAATGATAATATTCAGTAAAACATCAATTCTGGTCCAAGACCATGAGCGTTTCATAATTTCTTTGAAAAGGACATCCCGATACTAAGTACGTAAGTCCGACATATCTTACGAGCATTTCTGGGTGATCAGCCCATGGTACTCTATGTTGATCAACACTACATCCATTAAACGTATGTACGTTTAAGTTTTGGCAACCCCGCGTGCCCATTGAATAATCGATGAAAAATACATTTGTTTATTTATAATCAAGCTTACCTTGAATCCGTACCAAACAATTAGCGTATGATAGCGTTAGCAATTCTATATTGAAAAACTTGTAAATAAATCAATCAATCTTCAAGATTAGTCTAGCCGAGGTAAAACTGGCATCGACATTTTCGTAAAACAATTCATGCATCTCATAACATGAATCACAGAAAACTTGGCTAACACGAAGGTTAGACAAGCGTTTAAGAAAAACCTGCCTTCAACGTCTGCTATAGTAAAATAACTTTTCCTTTCAGTCTTTACGGTCTCTACAATACATAACCACATAACATACCACATTAGGTCATGAAGGAACATACATGGTTCCTAATGAATCTTACCCTTCTTCTCAATCTAATCATGTATTTAGATTTGTTACTATTGGCTCCGACTTGCCATTATATTTTACATCATTCTTACCAACTTCTTTCTCTTCTATGTCTTACATAGATTTACTTCAGTAATCCAACTCGTTTCGAGTTGATCATCCTTCCTTACGGCTTACTAACATCCTTACGTTATTAATCGAAACTCGATTGTCATTTGTTAAGTACACTTTATTGCACACCGTTTACGTTCACCTATTACTTAACAACTTTTAGTTGTAACTCTTAATGTTATAGTCATTATCATTATTGAATACATTTCACTTTCTTATACTTTACGTTCTTCGTTTAATTACTCATTAAACAACATTAAATTCCTAATGTCATCACTATAAAAGTTATTTAGGAAAGGTCTTATCATGTTCATTAAGTAATTACATGACCCATACTGGTATTGCAAACCATTGGATTCATAATCAACTTGGTCAACAAATTTCTACTGATTAAACTTAGCACATTACGTTGTTCTTACCTCCAACTAATCTTTCGTCGACCTTCAGTGATAATACTTAAGGTCTTTAACATCTTGTAAGGATGTTTCTTCAATTTCTTTAAAGTAAATTAACTTGATTTAATCACTTTACATTCATTTTATACCTATAAACTTTCATGACTATCTTTAGTTTAGAAATTTGGCTGTATTGGCTGACTTCTTCTCTCTCTAGCATTTATGTGTGAAACATCGATGGTCAAGGTTAGGACTTCATACAATTGTGCATGAAGTCTCCTTTGCTATGGCCGTGCTGCGGTGAAAGTTAGAACTATACCCTATCACGACCCTTGTGCCGGCAAGACGGCCTTTGTGCTCGAGTACTGCATTGTACATTGTGACGGACTACAATGCCTCGTGAAATTTTGACAGTTTTCCAACTTTGCGAAATTCCCGGACGCATAACTTATTCGTTATAAGTTCGAATTGGCTCGTTCAAAAGCCTACGGTTCACAAATTACATACTCTACGCGTTCATGCAAGAATTTTATCTATTTAACTTCGTTTGCTAAAAAATCATCTATTGGTCCATTTTTAACGAAAACGATAAACGTTCGTGAACGTTCAATGCTCGTTTCTTCGTTCTAAGTCAAAATTCGATCATTCTCGAGTCCGCAACTCTATAATGCCAAATAAGACTTGTCTCCATTGAAAACTTATGTTTCCAAGCTCCATATCAAAATTTGACTTCCATTCCAAGAATTTTACGAATTCGACGATTATCGTCCAAACTCGTGAATTCCGCCTTAACTTCATTTCTTAAGATTTGTTCTTCTCTTCAAATGGAGTCAATCCATCATATTAACATCTTGACATACATACTTCATTAACTTATAAACATGATAAGTTATTACTTGTTCTTTGTGAGTTTATAACTTATAAAAGTATAAACTACTTATGACTTCCTTTCTCATGACTTATTATAGATTAAGTCTTTTAACCACCATTCTTGCTTCTTATTATTATTATTCAATCTTATTAAAGTAAACATATGAGTAGTTCATATAAGCTCTACATAATTCATAACTTAATTAAGTTTGAATTACTTATTCATGACTTATACGGCTTAACTCCATTGATTAATCATTCTTATCATTCCTTAGCATACATGTTCTACCACTACCCACTTCTCTAACAATGGAAGAGAAAGAAATTCATGGCTTAAGTTCTTACCCTTGATAATCACTTGGTTAATCTTTAATCTACTTTTTTCTTCTTGAATTCTCAAATGCTAACTTGTTCTATCTTTTGTAGCTTATTATCTCTAACCAATAAGCACCTTATAAGTCGTAATGTGTTGGATGAAAAGAAAACAACCAACAAATGATCTATCACCTCTTCTATTTATAGAAAATCCTAGATGAGGGCATAATGGCCAATAAGCCATTCCACCTCCTTACTATTCCTAGCTTAAGCATTAAATTAACTTGGCCTCCACATTTACTTAGCTCTTAAGTATACTTGTTTAGCACATATCTTATCCTTTACTTGCTCATCAAATTAATTAATTGGCCATCACAACACTTAGCCATTAAGTTACTTGGTCATCACATATAAGCACTTTGCTTGCTCATCACACATAAGCACTTTACTTAGCCTTTAAGTTACTTAACTTATCCTTTGCTTAACCCTTAACTCTACTTGATCATCACACTTAATTCCTGGTCACCAATTCACCCATGGGTTACCCCATGGATCAAGCTTTACCCATTGGATCTTATCTTGGGCTTTACATTCAATTAGCTTAATTAACTTATCTTATACATTGGGCTTACAATTAAACAAGCACTTGGGCTGTTCATTAAATTACATTGGACTTAAAAACTCCTACATTTGGGCTTTAACATTAATTCGTATTGGGCTTTATTGTTATCCCAATTGGACATTACAATTTCCTACACAATTCAACAAATCCATTACATATGGCTTAAAGCCTTATAATTATAATTTACGTATTAATCTCGTATTATAACTCGTATACTTATTTAATATCGACATTCCATCATTCATATACAGCTCAGTATAATACCTCGTATTATACTCGTATTCATTACCTCGTACAATACTTACGTATTATACAATTATTGCTTTAATTTATTATACGCATTTAAATTCCTTCTTGAAATTCATTTTCCCTAATCGTTAGGTTTTAAGTCTGCAGGCAAAAAAACTGTGTTTTCCATAATTGAAATATTATTGAATATTCCATCTCACTTCGATATTCTATCATTACGTATTTCTCAGAAATTCAAAAATAATTCCGGAGCAAAAATGTGTGAATAGTGTTTTTCAGAAAATTTCTCGGAAAGCTTTTATTTTCGTCTTGGAAATTGAAACACTTTAATTCTATCACATAGCCAAAATACTACGACGTTCCGACATATCTAGGTCATAGAACGACCTTCAATTAGCTTACTTGTAATGCCCCAGAAAATCGGACCTTTGTAAATACTTTTAATAATGAATAAAATAATATTATTTATTATTATTGCGTGTTGATAAGATGAATGTCGTTCTATAACCTAGAAACGTCGAAACGTCGTAGTATTTTAACTACGTGGGAGAATTAAAGTGTTTGAATTTCTAAGACGAAAATGAAAGTTTTCCGAGAAATTTTTCGAAAAACACTATTCATCGATTTCTGCTCGGGAATTATTTTTGAATTTCTGAGAAATACGTAATGTTATAATATCGAGGTGATATTGATTATGTAATAAAAATCAAAGTATGAAAAATGTAATATTTCGCATGCGGACTTAATTTGGGAATCTTAGGTTTATTAAGCATTAAAGAAAGAAAGTTGTAATCGTATGATGCGTATGCATTGTAAGAAGTCATGAACGTAAGTATAATACGACGTGTTATACTATTGTGTATGGAGAATGAAATAACGTATATTACAAGTTAGTATACGAGTTGGCATACGAGAATTATATGTGGTGTATATATGTTAAGTTGTTTAATTAAATGTAATGGACTTGTTAGATTATTAGCTTAATAGTAGAAGTCCAATAGAAAGTGATACTCAAGCCCAAGTGTTTGATATGTCATAAGTCCAAACTATTGTAGTATAAGCCTAATAAGGAATTAGCTAGATTAAATTAGCAAGCCCAATGATAAGCCATGATCCATAGAGCAATCCAAGTGTAAAGTGGGTAGACTTGATGGGCAAATAATATTTGGACAAGTTCGTCGTAGTGTTTATCGATGATATTCTAGTCTACTCTAAGATGCCAGAAGATCATGCTGAAAACCTAAGATTAGTGTTGGAGACACTGAGAAAGGAGAAGTTATACGTAAAATTCATAAAGTGTGAATTTTGGTTAGAGAAGGTGCAGTTTTTAGGTCATGTCATTGATCAAGAAGGGATTTCAGTAGATCCAGCGAAGCTGGAAGCCATGATGAATTAGGAACAACCAAAAAGGCCGACTGAGGTGCGGAGTTTCCTAGGGTTAGCGGGTTACTATCGGAGATTCTTCCAGGATTTTTCAAAGATAGCTACTTCGTTGACTAACTTGACAAGAAAGATGGTAAAATACGCATGGACGAATAAATGTGAAGACAGTTTTCAAGAATTGAATAAGAGATTGAGTGAAGCGCCTGTTTTATCATTACCCGATGACACAGAAAATTCCGTAGTTTATAGCGATGCTTCGCATAGAGGACTTAGTTGCGTGCTCATGCAGCATGGCAAGGTCATTGTGTATGCATCTAGGCAGTTGAAGGATTATGAGAAAGTTTATCCTACTCATGATCTGGAACTGACCGCAGTAGTTTTTGCTCTAAAGATATGGAGACATTATCTTTACGGAGAAAATGTGAGATATACACGGACCACAAGAGTCTAAAATATATTTTCACCACGAAGGAGTTGAATATGAGGCGGAGGAGATGCATTTGGAGTTGATAAAGAATTACGACTGTGAAATCTTGTATCACCCTGGAAAAGCCAATGTAGTTGCCGACGCCTTAAGTAGGAAGGGTCGGGAAAAGTTGTCTTTGTTAACGGCTCAAACTGAGTTAATAATAGAGATGGCTAGGATGGAGATAGAAGTTAAGTTGCCAAGTGAAGTAGGACAAATGCTTTGTACGATGGAGATTCAATCAACCATCGTAGAGAGAGTCAAGGAGGTACAACTCAGAACTGATGAGTGTGAGCGAGTGAAGGAGCGATTAACCAATGGAAAAGAGACTAAGTACAGTCTTGATAACGAGTGATTATTGAGATTTGAAGGAAGAATTTGGGTTCTGAGTGAGACAGAATTAAAGGAGCAGGTTCTACAAGAGGATCATAGTTCAAGATTTTCGATTCATCCTGGTAGCACTAAGATGTATCAAGATCTTCGACAGAGTTTTTGGTGGCCAAACATGAAGAGAGAAATAGCCGAGTATGTAAGTAGGTGCTTGACTTGTCAAAGAGTTAGTAGAACATCAACGACCTAGTGGCTTTACTGATCATTGGAAATTCGGAGGTGGAAGTGGGAGAATATCACGATAGATTTTGTGGTAGGACTTGACTACTCGAAAGGGTATGATGAGATTTGGGTAATAGTGGACCTATTGATGAAGTCGGCTCACTTTTTTTCCAATTAGGGTCAAGTATAACTTAGACCAATTAGCTAGACTTTATATTAAGGAAATAATTTCTAGACATGGAGCACCAATATCGATTGTGTCAGATCGTGACCCATGATTCACATCGAACTTTTGGAGAAGTCTACAAGAAGCAGTTTGGAACGCAGTTGAAGCTGAGTACGATATATCATCCACAGACGGATGGACAGAGTGAGAGGACAATTCAAACGTTAGAAGATATGTTAAGATCTTGCATCATGGATTTCAAGGGTAGTTGGGATGATCATCTATCATTAGTAGAGTTTGCGTATAACAATAGTTATCATGCAAGCATAGGTATACCGCCTTACGAAGCTTTGTATGGGAAGAAATGCCAAACACCATTGTATTGGAATGAAGTGGGAGAACGCCGAATACTAGGACCTGAATTAGTGCAGCAAATAGCGGACATTGTTAAACTGATACGGATGCATTTGGTAGCAGCTCAAGACAGACAGAAGAGGTTTACTGATTTGCATCAAGAGAATAGGGAGTTTGAAGTAGGCTCTTACGTCTTTCTAAAAGTATCTCCCTAGAAAGGAAAGATACATTTTGGAAAGAAGGGAAAGTTAAGTCTGAGGTTCATATGACCTTTTGAGGTATTAAAAAGGGTGGGTGAGGTAGCTTATATGATAGCATTACCTCCAGACCTAGAACGAATACATAATGTATTTCACGTATCGGTATTACGTCTTTATAAGCCAGATTATAAGCACATGATAGATTATGAACCTATTCATATCGAGAAGGACTTAACGTCGAGAGAAGCGTCGATTCAAATT
The DNA here is from genome assembly GCA_020205615.1 of Panax quinquefolius. Classification (NCBI taxonomy): domain Eukaryota; kingdom Viridiplantae; phylum Streptophyta; class Magnoliopsida; order Apiales; family Araliaceae; genus Panax; species Panax quinquefolius. The sequence continues at coordinate 49,161,489 of CM035159.1, forward strand.
GTCGATATAAAAGAACAAGTTCTGCGGAATAAAGTCACCTACCTTAGTGAAGGTGATATAGAAAGAACGCGATGCGAGAAGAAAAAGCTGATGTGGGAGTTAGAAGAAATGATGAAAAAGAATTACCCTCAATTATTTGTGTAATATTTTTTTTATAGCGAGATTCTGGGGACAGAATCCTTATAAGGGAGAGAGAGTGTAACGCCCCAGAAAATCAAACCTTTGTAAATACTTTTAATAATGAATAAAATAATATTATTTATTATTATTGCATGTTGATAAGATGAATGTCGTTCTACAACCTAGAAACTTTGAAACGTCGTAGTATTTTAACTACATGGGAGAATTAAAGTGTTTGAATTTCTAAGACGAAAATGAAAGTTTTTCGAGAAATTTTCTGAAAAACACTATTCATCGATTTCTGCTCGGGAATTATATTTGAATTCCTGAGAAATATGTAACGTTATAATATCGAGGTGATATTGATTATGTAATAAAAATCTAAGTATGAAAAATGTAATATTTCGCATGCGGACTTAATTTGGGAATCTTAGGCTTATTAAGCGTTAAAGAAAGAAAGTTGTAATCGTATGATGCGTATGCATTGTAAGAAGTCATAAACATAAGTATAATACGATGTGTTATACTATTGTGTATGGAGAATGAAATAACGTATATTACAAGTTAGTATACAAGTTGGCATACGAGAATTATACGTGGTGTATATATGTTAAGTTGTTTAATTAAATGTAATGGACTTGTAAGATTATTAGCTTAATAGTAGAAGTCCAATAGAAAGTGATACTCAAGCCCAAGTGTTTGATATGTCATGAGTCCTAACTATTGTAGTACAAGCCCAATAAGGAATTAGCTAGATTAAATTAGCAAGCCCAATGATAAGCCATGATCCATGGAGCAATCCAAGTGTAAAGTGGGTAGACATGATGGGAAAACAAATTGTGTGATGAGAAAGTGTTGTGCTAGACAAGAAAGGAATAGTAAGGAGGTGGAAACTGAGGAGGTTATTAAGGAAGTGGATTAAAGGAGGTGGGATGGCTTAATGTCTATAATACCCTCACTTTGAGTTGCCTATAAATATCAAGCTTCATTTCATTTGTTGGTTGTTCAAATTTCATCCAACTTCTCTCAAGATAAACAACTTATTTGGTAGAGAGAATAAGCCATATAAGCACTTAAAAGCCATTTCAACTTTTGATAGTTTTTCCAAAGTGAAGTGAAGTAATATTCTTCAAGGGTAAGACTCATATCTATTATCTTTATCTCTTCTATGATAGGATTGATAGAGAAGTGGGATGGTTTGATAATAACATGTAATAAGTCATTGATGAATGAACTTAAGCCAAATAAGTTGAATAAGCAACTTGAACTCTAATAAGTTGATAATCTTGTGAAGAAGGTGTCATATGTTTGTCATATGATGTTAGTATGTTCAATATAGTATGAGAACATTGATTGAAGGACTTAAGTTCATAGTAAGTTATAATCATGAGAATTTGTAGTTAATAAGTTGATTAAGTCATTGACTTATGAGAATAAGTCAAAACCTACTTTGATAATAAGTTGGTGTAATAAGTAACTTGAAATGATCATGTGTTGGTTAAAATCCATTTAGAATGTTTAGTAATGAAGCTTTGCCGGAATTCACACGATTAGACGATTATCGTTAAATTCGTGAAATTCTCGGAATGGTAGTTGTATTTTGTGTTTGAAGTCGAAATGTTGGTTTTCGATGGAGACAAGTCATATTTGGAATTATAGAGTTGCGAACTCAAAAATGACCGGATTCCGACTTAGAACGAAGAAACGAGCGTTGAACGTTCACGAACGTTTATCATTTTTGTTGAAAATGAATTAATAGGTGAAGTTTTAGCAAACGAAGTTAAATAGATAAAATTCTTACATGAACGCATAGAGTATGTAATTTGTGAACCGTAAGCTTATGAACAATCCAATTCGGACGTATAACGAAGAAGTTATACGTCCGGGAGTTTTGTAAAATTTTCAAGTTTTGCAATCTAAATGAGAGGTACGAGTTGGTATGTAATGCCGCCATCCCAAGGCCAAATGAGTGGTAGCTGGCAGTCACGACATGAGGTCTGAGCACATCGCTAACTAGCCATCATAGCGACTAAAAAGTAAGGACTAAATGCAGCACAGTCGAGTCCCGGCCTCGAGTATACAGATTAACTCGCTACATAACGCGACTTATAGAGCAATGGGTGGCGCCGCAGCTCCAACCCTAAGAAGTGGACAGTAAAGAATGTTTATGAGTACAACTTGAACAGTAACTCAGTAATTATAAACTGAGGAACTTAATAAGATATTGTAAGGTACTTTTAAGCCTATTGTATGATGATTAAAGGTTAATAATTAATTGAATGTGAATGTAATGTGAATGACGTAATGAAAAGCCGAAAACCATAATAACATATCTAAGTCAGAATTTAGATTGGGATGAAGGGTAAGATATAATAATATACCTACTTGATTATATAAGACCTAATGTGGTACGTTATATGATCATGTATTGTAGAGACTTAGAGACTTAAAGTGTACGTGTGATAATCAGTAAGAAACTGCTGAAGGTAAGTACTCTAACCCTTGTTCAAATTCAGTCTGGACAAGCTTTGTAATTCATGTATTCTTTCGCATGAAATCTCGAATAATGAAGTCAAAGCCAATTCTTTCGGCTAGACTTGTATTATGAATCTGTCAAGAATGATTAATGTTTACCGAGTTATATTGGTATAGTTTTCAATCGAAGACTAAGTATGCTAAAATGTTTTTTGTCGTTTAACAACAGGCACATGAGGTTGCCACAACTTAAACGTACATACGTTTAATGAATGTAGTGTTGATCAACATAGAGTACTATAGGCTGATCACCCAGAAGTGCTCGTAAGTAATGTCGGACTTACGGACTTAGTGTCGGGACGTCCTTTTCAAAAGAACTTATGAAATGCTCAAGGTCTTGGACCAGAACTGATATTTTACTGAATATTGTTGTTGTAAAACGTTTTAAAGGAAAAGAAGTGCTATTTTGAATTATCGATAGTACTTCGTAACTATTGTTCAGTTATTGTAGATATATGGGTTCTATGTTTCAAGCATGTTGTTTATTAGAATTGTAGTATTTGCTGAGCTAGTCATTGTCACTCTTGCTTGAACCATATGAACACAGCTAAGATCGAACAGACTGAAGGCTCCGACAAAGATAAAAGCAAGGTGAAGACGAACCCTTAGATTACTCATGTAATAGTGTAGGTGAATGTTTGTAATATATTGAATATTATGACAAGAACGAATGAATGGGTTATAAAGAACCTGGGAAATGTTATATTATTTCGAATATAAAGAAGTTATATTAGTCCTTTTGAGACTGTTCAATGGAATGAATGAATGAATGGTAGTACCGTGTAGCACCATTTGTTGGGTTGGAAGAGACCCGGATTTGGGGACGCCACAGGTTGGTATCAAAGGAATAGGTTATAAAACTTAAGGGGGGATTAAAAACCTTAAGTCATAACCTTAAGAGAAGTCAAAAAAGTAAAAGAAGAAAGTGACCTTAAAAAAATGCATTATGATTATGTTATGTTTTTTTATTATTCTACTGACGTGTACTAATCAACTTAATTGTTTTGTGTAGATGTCAGGAGTAAACGAAATGTATGTAGATGGTCAAGCCATTAGTGAAGAATCGATGAACCAGGTAGAGGTTTTACCGAACCCCATAGCAGCAGATCTGGATGTAGTGATTATTGATCCAGAAACTCGGATGATCTTTGACTACATGTCGAAGATTGACGGGATGATAGAGGAGGAAGTAGAGACAGTGTCCTTTAATCCGATTACCTATAGCGGTAGAGATAGCTCTCTGGGGTCGATGATGTCTTTATTCATGTCAGTATTGGATAGAAATATTCATTACTGTCAGGAGGTCAAGGAGCTGAAGGCAGAGCTCCAAACTGTTATAGAGGACAACACTGATGTCGAGTCCATGTGGGAGCAGGAACATGATGAAAGCGTTTTTTGTCCAAGGACAAAGTCCATGAGCTAAAACATGAGGTCTTTGAGCTCAAGGAGGAGCTAAAGACCAAACTTCAGAAGATAGGGAGAATGTCCTATATTCATAGGAGTTCTCACATAGATTTCCAGCAACAGGTAGCTGGTTATCCTATAGAGGTAGGGCAGATGCGGCATACTATTAGCCATGATATTATTGCCAAGGCAGATTTCAATAATGCCTTGAGGCAAATATAGACTAGTAGTAGCTAGAATAGTTAAGTATGTAAATATTTTTTTTACTAGTAGTGACGTAAAGCCTTTTTTGTATAGTAAAGGGTAGTCTTTTGTAATCCCAATCTTTGGAAAGCAACAGCGGGAAAGTAATGTAATCAGCTTAGGCTGTGTAATGTAACCGATGTAATATTATACTACAAAGAATAAATATAAGTCTTTTTATGGAAATCAATGAGTAATGGATGTTGGAGTTATTGTTTAATATTAAATGATAACTAATAAAGAAAGGAATAATAACAAATGTGTTTATTGTACGATAAAATGCCGCCAAGAAGAGTGTAACGTAAACAAGGAACGAATGTGAATCAATCGGTAGGAGGAGGTCCAAGTTAACCGATGCAAGAGTTTATTAACACATTAACATTTGCCTTTAATAGATTAGGGCTAATATCCTCAGTAAATCCTGGGAGTAGTACGAGCTACTACCTTTAAGGATTTCAAGAGTGTGGGTCATTTGGAGTTCAAAGGAACTACAGACCTATTAAAGCCCAAGCGTGGGTTAAGGAGATGCAGAGAAGGCATTTGTGATAGCAAATGTCGACGAGGCCCAAAAGGTTGCCTTTGCAACCTATATGATGAAGGAGAGGCAAACTTTTGGTGGGAAGCCAATCTAAATTTGGAATAAGCGAATCGGCGTGGGAGAGGTTTAAGGAAATATTCTTCGAGAACTACTTTCCCACGAGCATGCAAGGAAGATGGAGATGCGGTTTCTCGAGTTGAAGCAAGGGACATATCGGTTCCTCTAATCGCCGCTAAGTTTAATGAATCTGGCGAGGTTCGCTCCACACCAAGTGGATCTTGAGGTTAGGAAGGTATGATGGTTCGAAAGCGAGGCTTGAAAACCACAGCTCTATAACCATATTTCGGTCTTCCAAAGTACTTCTTTTGGAACCATTTTAGAGAAAGCAATAATTGCCGAAGGTGGTAGTTAGGCTCTGAGTCAATACCACAAGGACAAGAAGAGCAAGGGGAAAGTAGATGGGAGAGTAAAGATCGAGGGAGCCAGTGGTAGTGGCGAGGGTCAAAAGAGGAAGGTATTTAGTTCTGGGAATACCGGAGTGAAGCAAGGAGACCCGAAGAGAATAATGGAGGCCTGCAAGACCTGTGGGAAGACTCATTTAGTAGTCTGTCTCAAGGGGAAGGCCGTCTATTATAATATAATAATAGAGGGGAGGGCACATTACGCCTAACTGTCCGAATCCGAAGAAGAATCACAGATGTTATGTATATGGGTCAACCGACCATATGGCAAAGAACTGCCCGTAGAAGGGGATGAACGGGAATCGGGGCACTAATAGTGGTAAGTTAGTTATTAGTGGACCAAAGACGGTATGGGTAGGTCGATGGGTCATACCTTTAACATGATGATCAAGATGCAGTTGCATCGAGGGGACGTCGTCATGAGTATTATTCGATCAAATCGACATAAATGCTTACGTGTTGTTTGATTCGGGTGCTACTTGTTCGTTTATAACATGCAATTTTGCTAGACGATTAGGATTACCTCCCGAAAAGTTGCCTATACCTTTAAATATTAAGGTAGCAAACGAAGAAATAATTCTTGTTGAAGATGTTCATAGGAGTTGTTGCATAAATATACGGGGTTGTAAATTATCGGTAGATCTAATACCGATAAAGTTAGGCGAATTCGACGTAAATCTCGGGATGGATTGGTTAGTTAACCATGGGGTAATTATAGATTGTCAAAAGAAATGTGTGAACATTAAAACGTTAGAACAACCTAAGGTAGTATTTTACGAGAAAAGATCACCGGGACGTTCGTGTTGTCTAACCATGACACAAACTAGGAAATTATTGAGGAAGGGGTGTGTAGGTTATCTGTGTCATGTTGTTGATACCCAGAGAGTGGTAACAACCATGGAACAAGTACCGGTAGTAAGAGAATTCGCCGATGTATTTCTGAGTGAATTATCGGGTCTTCCGTCGGATAGGGAGATAGAGTTCGTAATAGACATTGTGTCAGGAGCGGTACCAGTTTCCAGGGCACTGTATCGTATGGCGCCAATGGAAATAAAGGAGTTGATGGTGTAGTTGCAAGAACTGTTGGACAGGAAGTACATTCAACCGAGTGTCTCGCCGTGGGAGCACCGATACTGTTTGTCAAGAAGAAGGATGGATCGTTACGACTTTGTATCGACTATAGAGAGTTGAACAAGTAAACGATAAAGAATAAATACACATTTCCCAGGATTGATTATCTCTTTGATCAGTTTAAAGGGACTAAGTATTTTTCTAAAATAGATTTAAGAACGGGGTATCACCAATTGAATGTTAGGAAGGAGGATGTACCAAAGACAGCATTCACGACTCGTTATGGTCATTACAAGTTTCTGGTGATGTCATTTGGGTTGACAAATGCACCAGCTACATTTATGGATATGATGAACAGAGTATTCAAATAATATTTGGACAAGTTCGTTGTGGTGTTTGTCGATGATATTCTAGTCTACTCTAAGATGCCAGAAGATCATGCTGAACACCTAAGATTAGTGTTCGAGACACTAAGAAAGGAGAAGTTATACGAGAAATTCACAAAGTGTGAATTTTGGTTAGAGAAGGTGCAGTTTTTAGGTCATATCATTGATCAAGAAGGGATTTCAGTAGATCCAGTAAAGGTGGAAGCCGTGATGAATTGGGAACAACCAAAAATGCCGACTGAGGTGCAGAGTTTCCTAGGGTTAGCAGGTTACTATCCGAGATTCATCTAGGATTTTTCAAAGATAACTACTCCATTGACTAACTTGACAAGAAACACGGTAAAATACAGGTGGACGAATAAATGTGAAGACAGTTTTCAAGAATTGAAGAAGAGATTGAGTGAAGCGCCTATTTTATCATTACCCGATGACACGGGAAATTTCGTAGTTTATAGCGATGCTTCGCATAGAGGACATGGTTGCGTGCTCATGCGGCATGGCAAGGTCATTGCGTATGCATCTACGCAGTTGAAGGATTATGAGAAAGTTTATCCTACTCATGATCTGGAACTGACCGCAGTAGTTTTTGCTCTAAAGATATGGAGACATTATCTTTATGGAGAAAATGTGAGATATACACGGACCACAAGAGTCTAAAATATATTTTCACACAGAAGGAGTTGAATATGAGGCAGAGGAGATGGCTAGAGTTGATAAAGAATTACGACTGTGAAATCTTGTATCACCCTGGAAAAGCCAATGTAGTTGCCGACGCCTTAAGTAGGAAGAGTCGGGAAAAGTTGTCTTTGTTAACGACTCAAACTGAGTTAATAATAGAGATGGCTAGGATGGAGATAGAAGTTAAGTTGCCAAGTGAAGTAGGACAAATGCTTTGTACGATGGAGATTCAATCGACCATCGTAGAGAGAGTCAAGGAGGTACAACTCAGAACTGATGAGTGTGAGCGAGTGAAGGAGCGATTAACCAATGGAAAAGAGACTAAGTACAGTCTTGATAACGAGTGATTATTGAGATTTGAAGGAAGAATTTGGGTTACGAGTGAGGCGTAATTAAAGGGCGGAGTTCTACAAGAGGATCATAGTTCGAGATTTTCGATTCATCCTGGTAGCACTAAGATGTATCAACATCTTCGACAGAGTTTCTGGTGGCCAAACATGAAGAGAGAAATAGCTGAGTATGTAAGTAGGTGCTTGACTTGTCAAAGAGTTAAGGCCGAACATCAACGACCTAGTGGTTTGCTACAGTCATTAGAAATTCCGGAGTGGAAGTGGGAGAATATCACGATAGATTTTGTGGTAGGACTTCCACTACTCGGAAAGGGGTATGATGCGATTTGGGTAATAGTGGACCAGTTGATGAAAGTCGGCTCACTTTTGCCAATTAGGGTCAAGTATAACTTAGACCAATTAGCTAGACTTTATATTAAGGAAATAATTTCTATACATGGAGCACCGATTATCAATTATGTCGAGGATCGTGACCCATGATTCACATAGAACTTTTGGAGAAGTCTACAAGAAGCGATTTGGGAACACGATTGAAGAAATTTGAAGTGACGACGTATCATCCACAGACGGATGGACAGGGTGAGAGGACAATTCAGATGTTAGAAGATATGTTAAGATCTTGCGTCATGGATTTCAAGGGTAGTTGGGATTATCATCTACCATTAGTAGAGTTTGCGTATAACAATAGTTATCATGCAAGCATAGGTATGCCGCCTTACGAAGCTTTGTATGGGAGGAAATGCCAAACACCATTGTATTGGAATGAAGTGAGAGAACGCCGAATGCTAGGACCTGAATTAGTGCAGCAAATAGCAGACATTGTTAAACTGATACGGATGCATTTGGTAACAGCTCAAGACAGACAGAAGGGGTTTACTGATTTACATCAAGAGAATAGGGAGTTTGAAGTAGGCTCTTACGTCTTTCTAAAAGTATCTCCCTAGAAAGGAAAGATACGTTTTGGAAAGAAGGGAAAGTTAAGTCCTGAGGTTCATATGACCTTTTGAGGTATTAAAAATGGTGGGTGAGGTAGCTTATATGATAGCATTACCTCCAGAACTAGAACGAATACATAATGTATTTCACGTATCGGTATTACGTCCTTATAAGCCAGATTATAAGCACGTGATAGAGTATGAACCTATTCATATCGAGAAGGACTTAACATACGAGGAAACGTCGATTTAAATTGTCGATATAAAAGAACAAGTTCTGCAAAATAAAGTCATACCTTCCGTGAAGGTGATATAGAAGAACCGCGATGCAAAAGAAGCAACGTGGGAGTTAGAAGAAATGATAAAAAGAATTACCTCAATTATTTGTGTAATATTTTTTTTTTTATAAGCGAGATTCGGGGACAAAATCCTTATAAGGAGAGAGAAGTATAGCATGAGGAAAATCGGACCTTTGTAAATACTTTTAATAATGAATAAAATAATATTATTTATTATTATTGCGTGTTGATAAGATGAATGTCGTTCTACAACCTAGAAACTTTGAAACGTCGTAGTATTTTAACTACATGGGAGAATTAAAGTGTTTGAATTTCTAAGGCGAAAATGAAAGTTTTTTAGAAATTTTACGAAAAACACTATTCATCGATTTACGCTAAAAGAATTATTTTTGAATTTCTGAGAAATATGTAACGTTATAATATCGAGGTGATATTGTTTATGTAATAAAAATCTAAGTATTAAAAACGTAATATTTCGCATGCAAACTTAATTTGGGAATGTTAGGTTTATTAAGCGTTAAATAAAGAAAGTTGTAATCGTATGATGTGTATTCATTGTAAGAAGTCATGAACATAAGTATAATACGACGTGTTATACTATTGTGTATGGAGAATGAAATAACGTATATTACAAGTTAATATACGAGTTAATGTGACGAACCGGAAAATCGGATTGTCCAGAATTTAAGAGTTAAAGAATTAGTTATTAATAAAATAAATTTTTATTAATATTATTCTGTGCTATGTGTTTATTAATCGTTCTATAACCTAGAATGATTATTAATCGGGAGGATTCTGGCTATGAGCTAGACTAAACGAGTATGAATTTTCAAGACGAAAATAAAATTTTTTCGAGAACAAAATATTTCCTGGGAAAAAGACGAAATAGGCATTATTCACCCGACGAAACCCTAAGGGTTAGGGTTTGAATAATCTAAGCCTTTCCGAGAGTTCGGTATGTTGAAATGACATTCCGTCAAAAGATTTGACGATAATATATCGTGAAATGTTAAGTAAGCCGATAAATGTTTTTCTTAAAAAACATGCAAAAATCAGATAAAATAAAAACGACGAAAAGTACTGTTATGTACTTTTCACTCGTTTAGCTACGTTAGGGGAAAACGTGAAGGAAAACGCTTATCGTGGAAAAGTTTTTTTCAGTATTTTGGAGATCCGAAGAATACGTAATATTTAATCGGTAAAGGAAAGATGAAATATCCAAAAATATTTGGATTAGAGAATCATGATTTTAAAAGCGTTTAGACGAAACTCGAAAGGCGGAATACGAAGCTTCCAAGGGAAGCTACTTAAGGAGGTGGGGCGGCCACTTGGCCACCAAGTAAACTTGGTGACTAAGTAATGAATAGTAAGGAGGTTAGGGTGTGAAAAGACCAAAATGCCCCTAGCCTTGGTTTTCTTTAAATATAGAGCTCATTTCATTGTTTTGGGATTTTAAAAAATCTAACAACTTTGAGAGAGAGAGAGAGAGAGAGAGACTTGGATGGGAGAAGAGAGAAAAGGAAGAGGAAAAGCTAGCTCTAATGCACGCTTTGTAAAATCGATGGAATTAAAGAAGAAGCAGTAATCCGAACCTTAGTTCTTCTAATTTTTCTTTAAGTTTATTATGTTCAAAAAAACATAGCTTAATGAAGATAAGAAGTAGATAATGTTAATAATGAATTCATATGGTTGAATTCATGAGAAAACGAGGAAATAAGAATTAGGAATTTAGTTTATAAATTTCTTAAGGAAGTATAAGATTCGTAAGGATTTTGAGCGATCCGAATGAATCTTATGAATGAGTAGGCTAAATAAGTAAGGAATGATGTTATATAACATCAAATTCCAAGAAAAAGTAGAATCGTAATCCAAAATAATATCGATTAAAACGAAGAACGCGAAGAACACGAAGAACGTTGTTGATGGACAAATTTAAAACCATCGTAGTGTAATTGTTGTTGATGGACAAGTTTAAAACCATCGCGTATAAGTTTGATGCTTATTGCTTGGTTAGGAACATTAGAAATGTTCATGAAGAACGGATTAAAAGTTAAGCTATAACGAAGTTATTGCAAAATTTTTGTAAAAGAAGATCGAGAATTTGAAAGTTTGTAAATGAACTCGAACGTGCAGGGTTTCATAAGAATGTAAGAGAAAGTATAAAACGTGCGTTGTAGACTCAAGAACGAACTAGTTCCGAGTTTGGATGACCGAATTACGGACGAACGCAACAAAGAACGTTAAGAACGTTAAAATGAGCGAAGGGTGAAGATTAAGCCAATCAAAAGGCGAGGTTAGCGGATTGAGCGAATTTACATGCAGGGGTAATCGAAGTACGTTAGATAACAAAGAAAATGGCTTTAGAACGACCTCGTTCTGAGTTATAACGAAGAAGGTATGAGATTTCGAAGTGCGCCTCTCAGAACGACCAAAGACTTAGCAAAAATTTTCGGGAAGAAGGTCTCAGCCATGGCTGATCATACCTAGAATGGTGGTGCTTCTGTTGTGGTAGTAGAAGAATTATCGTCTCTTACTGCTAACTTCATGTGCATGACGTGAGTCTTAGTGTTGAGTGTGGTAGCCTTATTGGCATGGTCTTGGCAATCTAGGAAATGAGATTTTAATTGCTCAATTTCTCGGGGGATGTGCAAGAAAGAAATAAGAACATAATGTTCAACTAATGTAACACTTAATCAAGTATTTTAAACCTTTAATGAAGGTCGAACAAAAAGATTAAACGAGATTAAAAGAATGTAATTACGGGTTACGGAACCGATAGCTGGGGACCGTAGTCGTAATAAACGAACGTGATGGATTGCTATGATTGTGATTCCTTAGACGTTGAGTGACGAAAGTAATGAATAACATTTCGATGTTATGTCATAGTAATGCAAGATGAATGTAAAGCATATAGATGTTGTGAACGCAACGTTGTTGCGATGAATGATCGGTCTTAGCATACAATGATCTATATGGCTTCGACATTAAGAAAGAATAATGAACATGGGGTTCATGGGATGGATAACGATTGAAAGTGATTAAAACCTTCAGTAAAGGTTGAATGAGAGATTAAGAGACAAGCAACGTGAACGTTGAATACGTAAACTATTCTCATAAATCGTATTCACGTTGGACGAACGTTCTAAGTATACCCTGGTTGTATGATTTAGACGTTGACAAAAGTAGTAAGTAAGATTTGAGTTATCAAGAAAGTCGTAGGAAACGGTAGTATAATTAATGAAAGCCGAACGTAAGTCGGATGAGAATGTTAGAATGAAATGTAAGCGTTGAACACTTTAACCAACGTGAAGGTTGAGTGTACGCAAATATTAAACGGGTAGGACCTACACTCCATGTATGGTTTAACCGTAAAGTAATGAAGATCAGTGATTAAACCTGTGATGGGTGAAGAAGCTGAATCAAAGACAAGTACGTATAACGTAAAAGAAGCCAAGTTAATGTTTATAACTTGGATGACATTCTGAGTTGAATTAATCGGACGTTGTAAGATAAGAATAAGGTAATGTAAAATGCTTAACGCTATGAATGCATAAAGTGAATATGGAATGATCGTTCTGAGTATACAAAAGACTGTATAACTTAAACGATGATGAATGAATCTTGAGGTATGGCATTTAGTTGCCAGAAAGCCATAAGGAATAAGAATTTGACTTAACGAACATTATAGTTTAATAGTTTGGATAAGTTAAGATAAGATAGGCTGTAGTACAATCGTAACCTTTGATGGTTGACATATGGGGTTTGGCCTAAACAATTCCTTCGGAGAGCGAAGGTATATACAAAGCGTAACCGATCTAACTCCTTTGTGTAGGCGGTGTAGATGAGGCGGGAACTTGTTTGTTGGTTGTTTGTGGGAAACCACTCAGAGTACCATATGGACTACTAGCGAGAGACACGATGTGTCTTGAGTCCTAAGAGAGTTATAAGAAGAAGATAAGAATGTAAATCATCAAAGATGATGAACGTATTAAGTAAGACATATCCGTATGTCATGAAGCCGTTAACCGGTGAAAGAAGCGGTCGTGTAAACTTAGATTGTAGGAACGCGAGCCATAAGAATTAAAGTTAAGTAAACCAATGTGTAAGTCAAGTATATGACTAATTGGTGTATGTGTTATTTTTTTATTGGCTACATAGGAATTGGAATGAGCAGTTCAACGTAAACTATAAGCTGTAGATGTGCGTAAGGCAAGTTTCCTAACTTCATTCATATTTCAAATGAATGCTAGTTTCTAAAACTTCTCAGATGTTGAACTTGAGAAGTTCTGTCTATGTGCGAATGTGTGCTATTTTTACAAGGTGGTAGAACGTATGAGGCCTTATGCCACAATGTGAATACTTCGGTGTTTCTATGATATGAAGCTGTTACGTGATTGAGTATTCAATATGAGCATATTCTATTTATACATGAACCGTTATTATAAGTCGTGCTATTGATTCTAGCGAGACAGAATGTGAATGAAAGAAAGTAGAGAATGAAAGTATTTCAAAGTGAATATAATTAATGTTTTAAAATGATAGGAATCGAGATTATTCCTATTATTCGAGCTGTTTCATAACCTTTGTTCGGTTATTGAAGTCTTAAAAGAATGTTTGAATTCTTAAAGTTGTTTGTTCAACTTTTATGACTTGCTGGGCAATTGAATGCTCACACTTGCTTTAAATAAAAACATTTTCAGCGAACGATGTTAGAAAGAACTTAAGGATCCCGTAAAGATCAAGCTGATCGGTATCCAGAAGGAATGCCATTCGTTATATGAATGAGCGTGAAGATCAAGAGAAGACTTGTAATTTAGAATGATAGAATTAAACTATAGAATAGTTTAATGAACGTTTATGTATCCTTGGTGGCGGATAAAAGTCACTTGTACAAGATGTAAAGAATAATGTAATTATCATTATTTGTAATGAAAGAGGTTTTAAGGTTTTAAGAACCTGGGATTTGAGGATGTAAGTTGTTATATTTAGCTATATAATGATGTATGTTTGGAAGAAGATGTGATCGTGACATACGGAATCCGGATGTGAAAATAGACCAGATTTCGGGGCGTTACAGTTGGCATACAAGAAATATACGTCGTGTATATATGTTAAGTTGTTTAATTAAATGTAATGGACTTGTAAGATTATTAGCTTAATAGTAGAAGTCCAATAGAAAGTGATACTCAAGCCCAAGTGTTTGATATGTCATAAGTCCAAACTATTGTAGTACAAGCCAATTAAGGAATTAGCTAGATTAAATTAGCAAGCCCAGTGATAAGCCATGATCTATGGAGCAATCCAAGTGTAAAGTGGGTAGACATGATGGGCAAACAAATTGTGTGATGAGAAAGTGTTGTGCTAGACAAGAAAGGAATAGTAAAGAGGTGGAAAGTGAGGAGGTTATTAAGGAGGTGGATTAAAGGAGGTGGGATGGCTTAATGTCTATAATACCCTCACTTTGAGTTGCCTATATATACCAAGCTTCATTTCATTTGTTGGTTGTTCAAATTTCATCCAACTTCTCTCAAGATAAACAACTTATTTGGTAGAGAGAATAAGCCACATAAGCACTTATAAGCCATTTCAACTTTTGCTAGATTTTCCAAAGTGAAGTGAAGTAATAGTCTTCAAGGGTAAGACTCATATCTATTATCTTTATCTCTTCTATGATAGGATTGATAGAGAAGTGGGATGGTTTGATAATAACATGTAATTAGTCATTGATGAATGAACTTAAGCCGAATAAGTTGAATAAGCAACTTGAACTCTAATAAGTTGATAATCTTGTGAAGAAGGTGTCATATGTTTGTCATATGATATTAGTATATTCAATATAGTATGAGAACATTGATTGAAGGACTTAAGTTCATAGTAAGTCATAATCATGAGAATTTGTAGTTAATAAGTTGATTAAGTCATTGACTTATGAGAATAAGTCAAAACCTACTTTGATAATAAGTTGGTGTAATAAGTAACTTGAAATGATCATGTGGTGGTTAAAATCCATTTAGAACGTTTAGTAATGAAGCTTTGCCGGAATTCACATGATTAAACGATTATCGACGAATTCATGAAATTCTCAGAATGGAAGTCGTATTTTGTGTTTGAAGTCGAAAACGTTGGTTTTCGATGGAGACAAGTCATATTTGGCATTATAGAGTTGCGAACTCGAAAATGACCAGATTCCGACTTAGAATGAAGAAACGAGCGTTGAACGTTCATGAACGTTTATCATTTTCGTTGAAAATGAATTAATAGGTGAAGTTTTAGCAAACAAAGTTAAATAGATAAAATTCTTACATGAACGCATAGAATATGTAATTTGTGAACCGTAGGATTTTGAATGAGCCAATTCGGATTTATAACGAAGAAGTTATGCGTCTGGGAGTTTGGTAAATTTTTTAAGTTTTGCAATCTAGCTGAGGCCTGAGTCAGTATTCTTGCTGCCGCCAACCCAAGGCTAAATGAGTGGTAGCATAAAGATGTTGTCTGAGCACTGCTAACTCATATTGCAGTAGCGACCTAAAAGTAAGGACTCATGTGGCAACGCCGAGAGTCGATTTGAGTATATCTTTGTTAACTCATGTATAACGCGACTTATAAAGCAATGGGTGGCGCCGCAGTGCCAACCCTAGGAAGTGGACAGTAAAGAATGTTTATGAGTACAACTTGAACAGTAACTCAGTAATTATAAACTGAGGAACTTGATAAGATATTATAAGGTACTTTTAAACCTATTGTATGATGATTAAAGGTTAATAATCAATTGAATGTGAATGTAATGTGAATGACGTAATGAAAAGCCGGAAACCATAATAACAGATCTAAGTCAGAATTTAGATTGAGACTAAGGGTATGATATAATAATATACCTACTTAATTATATAAGACCTAATGTGGTACGTTATATGATCATGTATTGTAGAGACTTAGAGACTTAAAGTGTACGTGTGATAATCTATAAGCAAATGCTGAAGGCAAGTACTCTAACCCTTGTTCCAGTTCAGTCTGGACAAGCTTTGTAATTCATGTATTCTTTCGCATGAAATCTCGAATGATGAAGTCAAAGCCAATTCTTTCGGCTAGACTTGTATTATGAATCTGTCAAGCATGATTAATGTTTACCAAGTTATATTGGTATAGTTTTCAATCGAAGACTGAGTATGCTAAAATGTTTTTGTCGTTTAATGATAGGCACGTGAGGTTGCCACAACTTAAACGTACATACGTTTAATGAATGTAGTGTTGATCAACATAGAGTACTATGGGCTGATCACCCAGAAGTGCTCGTAAGTAATGTCGGACTTACGGACTTAGTGTCGGGACGTCCTTTTCAAAAGAACTTATGAAATGCTCAAGGTCTTGGACCAGAACTGATGTTTTATTGAATATTGTTGTTGTAAAATGTTTTGAAGGAAAAGAAGTGCTATTTTGAATTATCGATAATACTTCATAACTATTGTTCAGTTATTGAAGATAAATGGGTTCTATGTTTCAAGCATGTTGTTTATTAGAATTGTAGTACTTGCTGAGCTAGTCATGCTCACTCTTGCTTGAACCATATGAACACAGCTAAGATCGAACGGACCAAAGGCTCCGGCAAAGATAAAGGCAAGGCGAAGACGAACCCTTAGATTACTCATGTAATAGTGTTGGTGAATGTTTGTAATATATTTAATATTATGACAAGAACGGATGAATGGGTTATAAAGAACCTGGGAAATGTAATATTATTTTGAATATATAGAAGTTATATTAGTCCTTTTGAGACTGTTCAATGGAATGAATGAATGAATGGTAGTACCGTGTAGCACCATCTGTCGGGTTGGAAGAGACCCGGATTTGGGGGCGTCACATTACTCCCATAAATAATCAATTAAATTCATTTAATCCACATAATAAAAAATTAATTCTCATAAAAACCAATTTTTTTTCTGGGGCGTTACACTCTTCCCCCCTTATAAGGATTCAGTCCCCAGAATCACGCTAACAATACAAACACCATTGAGGAAAATTTTTCTTTTGTTTTAATCTCAAGTTCCCACAATGCTTCTTCGACATTGTGGTTCTTTCATTTCACCTTCAACGAAGGTATTATCTTATTTTTCATGACTTGTCACTTCCTATCAATAATTTGAGTTGGAAGTTTAAATACTTATTAACATATTACGCTATCTTCCTCTGATTAATTCTTCCTTTAACTTTAAAATTATTTGAAACTCAAATTCTTCCTTCAAAACAAGATTATACATGATCTTCTCTTTATCCTGCATCCTCTTCTTCACTCACTTGCATTCCTCATTACCTAGTTGTAGTTACTTAACTCGTTCAATTACCGTGGATTGAGTCTACGTTGTGAATAACATTTCTACCACTTCATTCCATAATTTAACTTTTAACTTCGTTCTCGCCATTTCCGTTATTAACTCATTTTGAGTCATTAACATCGATAGCTTTTCCCTACTCTTCCTACTTAACGCTTCGGCTTCTACGTTTACCTTCCTTGTATGATATAACATATCACAGTTGTAATCTTTCATCAATTTTAATCACCTTCTTTACTTCTTATTCAACTCCTTCTATGGGAAGATGTATTTCAGACTCTTAGAGTCTGTGTATATCTCATCTTTCTCCCCGTATAATTACTATCTTAAGATTTTTAATTCAAAAACTACAGCTGCCAATTATAGATCATAAATAGGATAGACCTTCTCATAATCCTTTAACTGGTGTGATGTATACGCAATGACTTTGCCATGCTATATGAGCACACAATCTCGTCATCTATGCAAAACATCGAGATACACTACCAAATTCTCCATATCATCTGATAGAGACAATACAGGTACCTCACTTAACTTACCTTTTTAGTTCCCGAAAACTATTTTTCTCACTTCCCATTAAAACAATACCAACTTTGTGGCGCTTAATGGTACTTTTAATCATAGCACCTCACAAGGGTACCTATCAATTTACCCAGACTTTCGCTTGCTCACAAGACCCTTACGAAAAGTCTAACTTCAAGATTTAGTCAACCCATATGACATAACCAGAAACTTGTTATAACTATAACGAGTTACGAATATCATCTTAAGTACCTCCTCCTTCTTCCTTACTTTCAACCGACTATACAAAATACATAAATCTATCTTAGAAAAATTCTTTGCCCTCATCAATTGATCAAATAGATCATCGATCCTGGGCCATGGGTATTTATTCTTAACCGCTAACTTACTCCTAATACGATAGTCGATACACAACCGTAACGACTCATCCTCTTCCTTAACATCCTCCTAACTTGCGTCACCGTTAGACAACAAGAGCGTCGCGATATTTTATTACCATAAATTACTACCTTGGATTTTCTTAGAAGACCGAAGATTCATACTTTTATTCTAATAATTTATTAAAGTTTTATGATTAATCAACCCATTCATACAGAGAATTACTTTAAATTCTCTCAACATTATTGGTGCTTATCTATCGACAGTTGCTTACCATTATTATCCATGAAACCATTTCCACGAATATAATCAACCAAAGTTATTCCCTCCTCCTCTACCGTAATGTGTAAAGGTACTTATAATCCCTTCCAGACAGACTCCTAGATGAGTCTTTCCACATGTCTTACATGCTTCGATCTTACGCTTAGGATCCCCTTGTCCCACTCCAGTATTCCCAGAGTTAAAATTCTTTCTTTTTGACATATTGCCACTAGCATTCTCTGCCTTAGTTCCTCCCTCTCCTTTGCTCTTATTCTTCCTCTCTTTGTGGTATTGGGTCAACGCCTCACTACCACCTTCTGCTATAATCACCTTCTCCAGAATGGTCCCATAGAAAACAATCTGAAACACCGAAATCCTACTATAGAGCCAGGGTTTCAGGCCCTGCTTAAACCTACGAGCCTTCCTCTCCTCAATGTCCACCTGATGTGGAGCAAACCTTGCCGATTCATTGAATTTGGCTGCGTATTGGGGAATCCTCATTTCCCCTAGTTTAAGTTCTAAGAACTTAATTTCCATCCTTCCTTGCATACTTGTAGGGAAATAATTCTCAAAGAAAACCTTCTTGAATTGTTCCCCTGTTACCGCATCTGTTCTAGCCCCACCCTGGTGAGCCTCCCACCAAAAGTTGGCTTCTCCTTTCGTCATGTAAGTCGCAAAAGAAATCTCTTGTGCCTCACCTATGTTTTATAATAAGAAACGCCTTCTCTATTTCCTTTACCCATGTCTGGGCTTCTAATGGGTCCATCGTTCCTTTGAACTCCGGCGGACCTACACTTTTAAATTCTTTAAAGGTAGTCATTTTGGC
Source organism: Panax quinquefolius (assembly GCA_020205615.1). Lineage (NCBI taxonomy): Eukaryota > Viridiplantae > Streptophyta > Magnoliopsida > Apiales > Araliaceae > Panax > Panax quinquefolius. The sequence goes on from CM035159.1 coordinate 49,180,823, forward strand.
TAACCTAGGTTCCGCGTGTGCTCTACCCCCGGTTTAGTTAAATGCAGTCGTTAATTAATTAACGAACTCTTGCATAGGGTTAATTTTACCCCCCCCCCTAATTATCATTACTTGATTCTGCTTCCTGATTACGTTGTCTTCTCTTTGACGACATTTTCTAATTAAATAAATAGAATTTCATTATTATCTATTTACTTACTTCGTTATTATTCGCCACATAACAACTCATACCATAACAAAGCATATTAAATGAAAACTTCATTATATTCATATGCTTCTTCATAGTTTGAAACTATTTACACTTTGCTCCCATAGCCAAAAGTTATTACATTTCTATCCCGCAATTGAACTTCTCAAAAGTTGGGATTTACAAAAAGACTACCCTATTTATTCAAAAGAGGGTTTTATGTCACTACACACATCTTTATAACTCTAGACTTCTAATAATGCATAACAGCGTCTTCGTGTTTCTCATTCGCAATCATCATTACAGTATCCCGACTAATAGTATGTCGAGTTTGTCCTGACTCCATGGGATGACAAATAACTTTCAGCTTGAAATCCATATGAGCACTCTTATGGATGTAAGACATCCATGCTATCTTCCGGTCCTTCTCCCCCAATTCTTTACGAAGCTTATCGGCCTCTTTCTTTAAATCCCTAGCCTTATTTATCATAAGCACCTTCTCATCATGCTCTGACTCAAAATCTGCTTCTGTAGACTCCTTCGCTACATAAAGAGCACTAATCTCTTCATTACGATTAATACAACTATACTCGGTTGCACATTCCTATCAAACCTTTGCCAGATACAATGATCTCATTGCATCTGGAGGTGATGACTCTAGTGTAGGTACCACTGTATCAACCGATGTTACCTCCATTTCTTCCTCCTCATCGTTCATCATACTAAGGTATGATGCTATATCCATTCTCCCTCGGAGTAGTTCTCCTCAAAAAGTACTCCAATCGACTCAAGCTCCTCTAGAATCACTAATGGTACCTCGCCACCGAAAGATAGATGTCTGCTCTACTACATTCACGGTTTCTTCGCTCATCGCATGTATATCTCTATACATCAAGCTATCGATCAACATTCTACAATAACACATATGTTGATTAGTACATACACACAATAGTATAAGCACAAATCACATTTAATTTATTTAGGGTTACTTTCCATCTTTTAAATCGTGCGATACTGAGTTTCCTCAATACCATATTGACTCATTCAACTTAAGTAAATCTCGAGTTTACTTCCTTCGGACTTTTCCTTCCTTAACGAGGTTATTAGTGAAAGTAGTATGCACACAAGTCAATCATGTTTGATGATAAAGCATATACTTTGTAACAATCTTATTCATTTATTAATAAAAAGTATTAATTTATTAAAGGCTTTTAATTATCTACATGATCTTTGTTTTATAATATGTGATAAACCCATAGTTTTAAGCAATGCTTTTAGAATAATGATGATGATCATTCTAATGAGATCTAAATTCTTAGAAAGCTTAAAACTAAAATAGTTCCCAATCATTGGATTATTAATTTGGGATTAGTGAATCCCGGATAGATTGGTACATATCGTTGCTTGCTTTCGTTGGATGAGAATGATTGATCTCATGATCATTTGTGTGGAACACTAAAGCAAGTATGTAGGTGCTTATTAGAGAATAAGTTCTTTGAAATTGGCTCGCTAAGGAATACCTAATGGAGTTTTATTTGCTGTCGATAGGAATTCTGTAGTGATAGTAGTACAAGTAATCCTTGGACTTGAGATCATCATAGTATCTTGTGTATGATGAGTTATACTTTGACTTATTCCTTAAGACCCTTAGGGTATATCAAAGGTATGCTTGGGTATAATAAGTTATACATGGAGATAATGTATGATCGATAAAGAATCTACCACTTCTAATAAAAAGAAGAGAAATGTCTATGTGATTCGATAAATGACAACCCGGTAGTCTGGTTGGCCATAAGCGAATGAAATTAGAAAGGAGTTTCTAATTTGCATTATTTGGAGTTAATGCATTTAAGGATCGAAATACATATAATTAAATAAAATAAGACTTATGATGAATTTATATGTCTTATATTTAATTGGGACATTGTATGGTGGAAGGATTGAATTATCACAGTGAACTATTTACTCAAAGGTTCTTTTATGATTAATGTTGAAATCTATATTATCTGGAAAGTCGTTGATCATTAGGGAGGCTTATCCTATTGTAAAATAAATATTATTTATTAAAATAAATTAATTATTTAATTTATTTATTTAAATAAGATTAAATTGTTCTAATTGATTTATTCACAATAGGTTTAATATGGAGAACACAAAAAGGGTCACACCATAAAAGGAAGAATAATTATTTAAGAAGTTAATGGCATAATCGTAATAATATGTTATGTATATTTAATTTAATCTATGGTGATAGAATAAATTAAATAGCTTAATATTTATTATTTAATATTTTAGAAATATTAAATATAAATTAATAAAGAGAGTCTTATTAATATTATTACAATTATTATTATTTTAATTTCTAAAAGAGTTTAGGAATTAATTTAATATAAGTACTCTCATTTATTCCTAATTGGATTAGGAAGGAAAATTAATTAAAGGAGTTTAATTAATTATCCCTAATAAGATTAGGGAGCTTAATTAATTAAAAGAATTTAATTAATTAATTAAAACCCAATTCCTTAATTGTTAAGGTGGGTTGCTTGCCCACATCTATAAATAAGAGAGTCTTATTATGGGTGGTAAGGGTTGTTGACTTTTTTCAACATACGTAATAATTTCAATTGTTGGAGAATGCACCTTTTACATAGAGATAGAAAAACTAGGGTTTAGCCTAACCACCCTTCTTTCTTGAATTTTCTTCTTCCTTGGTGGATCACCTCTAGAGCCAAAACACATGGGTGGCTAACGTTGATCGAAGGAAGGAACCAAACCCGGTGGATTCAAGATTGAGCGAAAGGATTTGGAGGTGAACTTGTCTGCGAGGAAGCTCGATCTTTGAGGGTATGATTTCATTCGTTATCTTTTTCGTTTAATTAATAATTGTGCATAAAGGGTGATCAAGGGTATATGGTTTGTAAAATTTTAAACTACGATTTTACTCGCTTCGCTTTATTTATGCAATTTGATTGCGTTCGTGAATATTACAAAGCCTATGATTGGCATCGTGAGCCCAAACCTTTATCACAATTATTAATTGTTTTAATTTGATATTATATTGATGTGTTTAGAACAATTTAATTGGGCAAAATTTTATTGTATAAAATTTATTAAAATAAAAAAAAAAAAAAAAAAAAAGGAGCCGATGTTTTTTTTCTTTCCCAAAAATCTGGTATACCGCATTTAGGAAGGAACAGGATTCACGGTTTTAATGTGCACTCCTCATGGAAATAAAGCAACGGATTTAAAGCAAGTCCATGTGATTTGTTCAATCCGGTAATTTAATTTTTTTTTTTTGAAAGCATGATGCAGGGTGAATCAAAAGCAGGCGCACGGATTGATTAAAATTGTTTGATTAAAATAAAACCGTACGCTGAAATCAAAACATGTAAAGCATAAATGATTAGCATGCTTTTAAAAAGGTATCAGTTTGATGTCTTTCACCTGATTTCAATGTACGGTTATTATATTATATATATATATATATATATATATATATATATATATATATATATATATATATAATAGTTATATATATATATATATATATATATATACTATACTATATATATATTATTCTTAATTATTTTATAATTAAAATAAAATGTTTATTTTAATTTTAAAATAAAAGGTTTATTTTAATATTAAAATAAAAAAGAGTTTATTTTAATTTTAAAATTGAATATTATATATATATAATTATTTTAATCTTAAAATAAAAGTTTATTTTAATTTTAAAATAAAAGGTTTATTTTAATCTTAAAATAAAAGGGTTTATTTTAATTTTAAAATTAGAATTTCATACTAACTAATTAGAGTTGGAATTGGATTCCATGATAACTAATTGGAGTTGAAATTGTATTCCATCTTTCCTTAAATAAAGGAGTTTATTTAGATATGAAATAAGATTTCATATTATTCAAAATAAAAGAGTTTATTTGTGAATAGGAAAGAAAGATCTGTATGCTTTTCTTAAATAAAGGAGTTTATTTAGATATGAAATAGATTTCATATTATTCAAAATAAAAGAGTTTATTTGTGAATAGGAAAGAATAATAAAGTGTTTTCCTTTAATAAAGATTTTTTTTTATGGAATTGGATTCATAATTAATTAAAATAAAAGAGTTTATTTTAATTAAAGATTTTATTTATATATATATATATGGAATTGGATTCCATAATTAATTAAAATAAAGGAGTTTATTTTGATTAAAGTTTTTGATTAAAATAAAATAGTTTATTTTATTCAAAATTGGATAAATTAAAATAAAATAGTTTTATTTTGATTTAAATTTGGATTAAAATAAAGGAGTTTATTTTGATTCAAAAATAAATTTTATACTAACTAAATTTGCCCATTAAATGATATCAATATATATATTAAATGTTTATTATTCATATGATGAATATTATTTATTGATGCGTATGGTGATGTGTATGATAATAAATGGGATTGATTATGAATTTATTGACCGATGTGATTGGATTTTATTTTAGTTGGATGCATGAATATACGGGTTTTTTATTAAATGGAATTCTGCGTGCCTAAATCTTCTCTAATTTTTCTTAATGTAAATTCTAACTCCTCCTATGTACTTCCCTTATTTCACGATCGAGGTTTTATTTATTTTAAAATAGTTATGTAATAGGAATAGTTAGAATTAATTTTGAAGAATTAGAGATCAAGGAACAATGAGGCGCTTGAAGACCCATTTGTAATGGAGCCCGGGGTTTAAATGTAATAGTTATATTTAAATATTATTTTTGCACCCTAGGGTTTGACCTTTTGGTTCACTTGGTGGCTCTAGTGAACCAAACTAGAATAAAAGTCCATAATCAATCAAGAGTAGAATATAGTATTCTATATGTGCATGCTTATACTATATATATTATATATTATTTAAACATGCTTCGCATGTTAATTAATATGACGCGTATTTTATATATATATATATATGCATGCGCTAAACAAGATGAGACAAATTAATAACAAACCCTCAATTTTTATATTAAGTCCTAAGCGTTCAAAGATATTTGGAATATCGAGCGTAAGCCTTCTAGCATGATAAAATTAATAGAGTATTAAATATTTAATATGAGTTTGTTGTGTCACCACAAGGCAAGTATTAAGTATTTAAGATGTTAGTTTATCACATTTGATGCTTATAAAGAAAATTGAACAATATTGTTTTGTTGTGTCACCACAAGGATGATATTTTTTCTTTTTGAATATATGGAGTGCTAGGTGGGACTTAACTTGGATAATTTTGATTGGATGTGCCACCACTTGATCAAAATAATCTAAGAGGCAAAATACAAGGAGTTGCATAGTTGATGTAATTGACAAAAGTTGTCTACCTATTTATTTATATATAGTTTGTTGTGTCACCACAAGGCTATATACATTTGAAATGGGATCCTTATTCTCACTAGCAAATCTTTAATTAGATTTTGTCGAACTATATAAGTGAGGGTAATATAGTTTGAAGAAAATAGTGGGAGATACCAATTTAAAACAAGACCTAAATTATTTTGGTAATTAATAAAAGAATGTATGTTAAAATGTTGTTAATTACAAATTCATTTACAGAATTTTACAATGTCTAAAATTACTATCATCTGCGAAGCATATTAGATGCTAAATTAAGTTAATCCAAGAATTAAAGCGGATTGGTTAAGGAAATTGAAAAAAGTTCTCATGGTGAAAAGCTATCTTATGTCCATAATCGCTTATCCCCGCAATGGTTGCGAATAATGCCTCGAGGAAGAGATTGCTACTTTTAGAAAGTGGCAAGATGATGCACTGATTGGCTCGATGCATCATGCTCGCATCCATGAGTAACGAGCTTGATGTCAAGATGAAACTATGGATGCTCTACTATATTCCTGCACATCAAGTAGTTGATGGTGAGGAAAATGGGGTGATAGATATCGAGATATCTAAGGAGCTCTTAGATCTAGAATGGCCGATGGCACTATAGTGCAGACAAAAAGTTCTTAACATAATCAATTTGATTGATCAATTAGGACAATTTGGTTTTGTCATGGATGGAGAGTTGAGCGAGATTTGATCTTGCACTCACTCTGGACTCCTTTCACAATTGTTGTGAATTTTTCATATAAACAAGCTAGATATCGCCCTCATTGATTTGCTTATCATGTTGAAAAATGTTGAGAGTCACTTTTCAACCAAGAAAGATCAAGTCTTCTTGGTAGGGGCCAAAGGATCTTACGAAAAGAAGAGCGATTCAAAGAAGGTAAATAGAAAGGCATAAACAAAGGATAATAAGAGCAAAAGCGTCACGGATAGCAAAGGAGTTTGCTTCCCTTGCTATAAGCTTTGGACAATTTGGAAAGAAAGCTGCGAGAAACATCTTGCGTTGGCTAACCAAAGAAGCTTAATGAAGTTTCAGGTTACAAATACAATTTTGTTCATAATTTAAAATAAATTTTCTTTAAGTCGAGGTTCTACTTGGGTATTGGATACCGACTTTGGTTATCATAAATATAGATTTATGAAGGACCAAATGAAGTAGAAAGCTAAACAAATATAAGTAATCCTAAGTGCGGAAATGTAACAAAGGTTGCTACATTAGCCATAGAAACTTATAGTTTAGCAATGCCTATGGGCAAATCTATTAAGTCGATAAGTTGTTATTGTATTCTAGTTCTCGTTGAAAACATTATTTCCATTTTATTGTTTGGATGATAAAATCTTTGGTATTATAATTAAGAACAATTGTTGTTCTATTTATAATAATAATGTTTTGTATAGAATGAAAGATTACTTAATGGATTTTGTATACTTGACTTTACGTGAAAAATATATTTTGCAAATTGAACAAACTAGTATAAGAAAAGGAGATGATCATTCAAAGAGTTGAATGTGTGTATTTCTTTGAAATACAAGTGTGAATTATTTGAAAAGTTCAAAGAATTCAAAAGTGAAACAAATTGACAAAGTATTAGGATTCTTTGATCGGATCAAGGAAGGAATACTTGTGCTTGATAAGTTTCTAGATCATCTCAAATGGTTTTCTCATAATGGACACCTCATGATACGTAATAATTGATTGATGTATCTGAAAGGAAAAATCATACCTTGTTGAACATGGTACGGTCCATAATGATTTTACCGACATTCCAGTATCCTTCTAGGGTCATGTCCTAGAAATGGTACATATCTACGAAAAATGGTAACCTCAAAATCGGCCCCAAGACTCCATAAAAGTTATGGATGGGAGGATTCCTAATCTTAAGTATGTTAAGATAAGGGTTGTCCAACTTATGTAAAAGGTTTCAAAAGGATAAGCTTGGGACAAGATTTGACAAGTGTCGATTTGTGGGACATCCTAAAGTAAGTTTAGGGTATATGTTCTATAATTCTACTTAGCAAAAGGTGTTTGTTATGAAACACGCGCCTTCTAAGATAAAGGTGTTTATCATTTAAAAGGGCTAGTGGGAGGATAATAGATCTTGAAGAGTTCAAGAACCACAAAATACTATAAGTAAAATAAGAGAAACACGTAGATAGACCTATTATACCACTGGCCCAGATCGTAAATACGGAATAGTACCAGAAGATACCTAGGAGGTATGGATTCATCATGGATGATGATGATGAAGTACGCATCATAGAAGATGATGATCGAGTTACATTCGATGAGGTAAGACTTCTAGTGTGTACAAAAGGGTCGATTGGGGCGTCGTGAAATTTCTAGTATTATATGTTGATATACTACGGATGAGGAATTACATACCAATGCTACAATCAGTAAAGATAAAGTTGTCTAAACATTCCTCCATGAATGATTTGTAAGAGTATCTTAATTGGGGATATAAATCTATATAGATAGATTTAAAAAGATGCTCGACTTTACCCAAGGAATGTATATTCATTTGATGCTAAAGTCGTTTAGCATGGCAAACTCCAAGAGATGTCTCATGTCGATGAGCTATGGAGTGTATCTCTCTTAATAGTCCCCATAGACTCCAAAGAAGAGAGATCGCATGAGTGACAATCATGTATGCAATGAAATATACGAGACCTGATGTTGATCGGTCATATGCGGAGAAGATCACTGTAAGACGGTGAAAAACATCTTAAAGTTCTTAACCCATGGCACTAAGGATGTGAGCATACATGGTGGGTGCGAATTAAAACTAGAGGGCTTTCTGAGACTTAGGTTTTTAGGCGGACCAAATGACAGAAAATCCACTTTAAGGTAAAGTGTTACCTTGAGCAGTGGTGTAGTGAATTGGAAAGGTTCCAAACGAAGAAAGAATTTCTTTGGTTTAGTGATAAAGACAAAGTATATAGCTATAAATGAAGGCTGCAAGTTGATTGTTTGGATTAAAAGTTTATTACGAGAACTAGGAATAGTTCTAAGTCTCATCTTGGATCTAAACATGTGTTGTGGCACTTTCATTTGATTATTAAAATCATTGAAAGATGGGAAATCACTATAGAGATAGTGGAATCTCAAGAACAACATTATATATCCATTAACTAAAGCTTATCCAAATGGCGGGATAATCGTCACTTAGAGAAGAAGAGTATAAGATACCATGACGATTGGCTTTAGTGCAAGTGGGAGATTGAAAGTAGTATGCACACAAGCCGATCATGTTTGATGATAAAGCATATACTTTGTAACAATCTTATTCATTTATTAATAAAAAGTATTAATTTATTAAAGGCTTTTAATTATCTACATGATCTTTGTTTTATAATATGTGATAAACTCATAGTTTTAAGCAATGCTTTTAGAATAATGATGATGATCATTCTAATGAGATCTAAATTCTTAGAAAGCTTAAAACTAAAATAGTTCCCAATCATTGGATTACTAAATTGGGGATTAGTGAATCCAGGATAGATTGGTACATACGTTGCTTGCTCATTGGATGAGGATGATTGATCTCATGATCATTTGTGTGGAACACTAAAGCAAGTATGTAGGTGCTTATTAGAGAATAAGTTTCTTTGAATGTGGCTCGCTAAAGGAATACCTAATGGAGTTTTATTTGCTGTCGATAGGAATTCTGTAGTGATAGTAGTCAAGTAATCCTTGGACTTGAGATCATCATAGTATCTTGTGTATGATGAGTTATACTTGACTTATTCCTTAAGACCCTTAGGGTATATCAAAGGGTATGCTTGGGTATAATAAGTTGTACATGGAGATAATGTATGATCGATAAAGAATCTACCACTTCTAATAAAGAAGAGAAATGTCTATGTGATTCGATAAATGACAACCCGTGAGTCCTTGGCAAAGGCGAGAATGAAATTAGAAAGGAGTTTCTAATTTGCATTATTTGGAGTTTGTGCATTTAAGGATCGAAATACATATAATTAAATAAAATAAGACTTGTGATGAATTCCATGTCTTATATTTAATTGGGACATTGTATGGTGGAAGGATTGAATTGTTATGCAGTAACTATTTACTCAAAGGTTCTTTTATGATTAATGTTGAAATCTATATTATACGGAAAGTCGTTGATCATTTAGGGAGGCTTATCCTATTGTAGAATAAATATTATTTATTTAAATAAATTAATTATTTAATTTATTTATTTAAATAAGATTAGAATTGTTCTAATTGATTTATTCACAATTAGGTTTAATATGGAGAACCTAAAGGGTCACACCATAAAAGGAAGAATAATTATTTAAGAAGTTAATGGCATAATCGTAATAATATATGTTATGTATATTTAATTTAATCTATGGTGATAGAATAAATTAAATAGCTTAATATTATTATTTAATATTTTAGAAATATTAAATATAAATTAATAAGAGGAGTCTTATTAATATTATTACAATTATTATTATTTTAATTTCTAAAAGAGTTTAGGAATTAATTTAATATAAGTACTCTCATTTATTCCTAATTGGATTAGGAAGGAAAATTAATTAAAGGAGTTTAATTAATTATCCCTAATAAGATTAGGGAGCTTAATTAATTAAAAGAATTTAATTAATTAATTAAAACCCAATTCCTTAATTGTTAAGGTGGGTTGCCCACATCTATAAATAAGAGGAGTCTTATTATGGGTGGTAGGGGTTGTTGACTTTTTCAACATACGTAATAATTTCAATTGTTGGGAGAGTACACCTTTTCTATAGAGATAGAAAAACTAGGGTTTAATGACCACCCTTCTTCTTGAATTTTCTTCTTCCTTGGTGGATCACCTCAGAGGCCAAACACATGGGTGGCTAACGTTGATCAAAGGAAGGAACCAAACCCGGTGGATTCAAGATTGAGCGAAAGGATTTGGAGGTGAACTTTGTACGAGGAAGCTCGATCTTCAAGGGTATGATTCTCATTCGTTATCTTTTTCGTTTAATTAATAAATGCATAAAGGGTGATCAAAGGGTATATGGTTTGTAAAATTTTAAACTCTGATTTTACTCGCTTCCGCTTATTTATGCAATTTGATTGCGTTCATGAATATTACAAACCTAACAATTAGCCTAAGGTTCTTCCCCCCTTAAGTTTTATAACCTAATGCTTTGATAGCAACCTGTTACGCCCCCAAATCTGGGTATCTTCCTACCCGACAGATGGTGCTACACGGTACTCATAACTGTACATTCATTCTATTGAAATAACATCAAAATGTTTGTATCAACGACATTCTTATTACATTAATGATATTACATCCCGTTCCCACGTTCTAAAACCATTACATTCTTTGTTCATCATACTATAATATATACAACTTACTAGTTTATTACAAGGTGAACTAATCGTTCATCTTCGTCTTGCCTTTATCCTTGTTGAATCCCTCGGTTCATTCAGTCTTAGCTGCATTCATATGGTTCAAGCAAGAGTGAGCATAACAAGCTCAGCAAGTACAACAATTTCTTTTAAACAACATGCTTGAAACATAGGAATCGTATATCTTCAATAACTGGATAATTGTTACGAAGTACTATCAATAATTCAAAATAGCACTTCTTTTCCTTCAAAACGTTTTACAATGACTATTCAGTAAAACATCAATTCTGGTCCAAGACCATGAGTGTTTCATAATTTCTTTGAAAAGGACAACCCGGTACTAAGTCCATAAGTCCGGCATATCTTACGAGCACTTCTGGGTGATCAGCCCATGGTACTCTATGTTGATCAACACTACATCCATTAAATGTATGGACGTTTAAGTTTTGGCAACCTCGTGTGCCCATCGATCCCATCGAATAATCGATGAAAAATATATTTGTTTATTCATAATCAAGCTTACCTTGAATTCGTACCAAACAATTGGCGTAGGATAGCGTTAGCAATTCTATATTTAAAGACTTGTAAATAAATCAATCAATCTTCAAGATTAGTCTAGCCGAGGAAAAACTGGCATCGACATTTTCGTAAAATAATTCATGCGTCTCATAACATGAATCACAGAAAACTTGGCTAACACAAAAGTTAGACAAGCGTTTAAGAAAAACTTGCCTTCAGCGTCTGCTACAGTAAAATTACTTTTCCTTTCAGTCTTTACGGTCTCTACAATGCATAACCATATAACATACCACATTAGGTCATGAATGAACACACATGGTTCCTAATGAATCTTACCCTTCTTCTCAATCTAATCATGTATTTAGATTTGTTACTATTGGTTCTGGCTTGCCATTATATTTTACATTATTCTTACCAACTTCTTTCTCTTCTATGTCTTATGTGGATTTACTTCAGTAATCCAACTCGTTTCGAGTTGATCATCCTTCCTTACGGCTTACTAACATCCTTATGTTATTAATCAAAACTCAATCGTCATTTGTTAAGTACACTTTATTGCACACCGTTTACGTTCACATATTACTTAACAACTTTTAGTTGTAACTCTTAACGTTATAGTCATTATCATTATTGAATACATTTCACTTTCTTATACTTTACGTTCTTCGTTTAATTACTCATTAAACAACATTAAATTCCTAATGTCATCACTATAAAAGTTATTTAGGAAAGGTCTTATCATGTTCATTAAGTAATTACATGACCCATACTGGTATTGCAAACCATTGGATTCGTAATCAACTTGGTCAACAAATTTCTACAATCGGCGTAGCACATTACGTTGTTCTTACCTCCAACTAATCTTTCGTCAACCTTCAGTGATAATACTTAAGGTCTTTAACATCTTGTAAGGATGTTTCTTCAATTTATTTAAAGTAAATTAACTTGAATTAATCACTTTACATTCATTTTATACCTATAAACTTTCATAACTATGTTTAGTTTAGGGTCTGGCTGGGCTTGACTTGTTTCTCTAAGTATACTGCAAGTGTGAAACATCGATGGTCAAGGTTCCGGCGCTATATGGCGCGAGTCTCTCTTTATATGGCCGATCTTGCGACGCTAATTATAAGTGTACCTTGTCTCGGCCTCGTGGCATGCAACACGCCTTTATTACTGAGTCGTGACTGCAGGCTTGGACTTTGTGCCTCGAGAAAATTTTGTGCTTTTTCAACTTTGCGAAATTCCCGAACGCATAACTTCTTCGTTATAAGTCCAAATTGGCTCGTTCAAAAGTTTACGGTTCATAAATTACATACTCTACATGTTCATGCAAGAATTTTATCTAATTGACTTCGTTTGCTAAAAATTCATCTATTAGTCCATTTTTAACGAAATCGACAACGCTCGTTTCTTCGTTCTAAGTCGGAATTCGGTCATTCTCAAGTCCACAACTCTATAATGCCAAATAAGACTTGTCTCCATTGAAAACTTATGTTTCCAAGCTCCATATCAAAATTCGACTTCCATTCCAAGAATTTTACGAATTCGACGATTATCGTCCAAACTCGTGAATTTCGCCTTAACTTCATTTCTTAAGATTTGTTCTTCGCTTCAAATGGATTCAATCCATCATATTAACATCTTGACATACATACTTCATTAACTTATAAACATGATAAGTTATTACTTGTTCTTTGTGAGTTTATAACTTATAAAAGTATAAACTACTTATGACTTCCTTTCTCATGACTTATTATAGATTAAGCCTTTTAACCACCATTCTTGCTTCTTATTATTATTCAATCTTATTAAAGTAAACATATGAGTAGTTCATATAAGCTCTACATAATTCATTACTTAATTAAGTTTGAATTACTTATTTATGACTTATACGGCTTAAGTCCATTAATTAATCATTCTTATCATTCCTTAGCATACATGTTCTACCACTACCCACTTCTCTAACAATGGAAGAGAAAGAAATTCATGGTTTAAGTTCTTACCCTTGATAATCACTTCGTTAATCTTTAATCTCCTTTTTGCTTCTTGAATTCTCAAAGGCTAACTTGTTCTAGCTTTTGTAGCTTATTATCTCTAACCAATAAGCACCTTATAAGTTGTAATGTGTTGGATAAAAAGAAAACAACCAACAAATGATCTATCACCTCTTCTATTTATAGAAAATCATGGATGAGGGCATAATGGCTAATAAGTCATTCCACCTCCTTACTATTCCTAGCTTAAGCATTAAGTTAACTTGGCCTCCACATTTACTTAGCTCTTAAGTATAATTGCTTAGCACATATCTTATCCTTTACTTGCTCATCAAATTAATTACTTGACCATCACAACACTTAGCCATTAAGTTACGTGGTCAACACATATAAGCACTTTGCTTGCTCATCACACATAAGCACTTTACTTAGCCTTTAAGTTACTTAACTTATCTTTTTCTTAACCCTTAACTCTACTTGCTCATCACACTTAATTCTTGGTCACCAATTCACCCATGGGTTTCCCCATGGATCAAGCTTTACCCATTGGATCTTATCTTGGGCTTTACATTCAATTAGCTTAATTAACTTATCTTATACATTGGGCTTATAATTAAACAAGCACTTGGGCTTGCTCATTAAATTACATTGGACTTAACAACTCCTACATTTGGGCTTTAACATTAATTCGTATTGGGATTTATTGTTATCCCAATTGGACATTACAATTTCCTACACAATTCAACAAATCCATTACATATGGCTTAAAGCCTTATAACGTATAATTTACGTATTAATCTCGTATTCTAACTCGTATACTTATTTAATATACGACATTCCATCATTCATACATGCTTGTCTAATACCTCGTATTCATTACCTCGTACAATACTTACGTATTATACAATCATTGCTTTAATTTATTATACGCATTTAAATTCCTTCTCGGAATTTATTTTCCCTAATCGTTAGGTTTTAAGTCCGCAGGCAAAAAAACTGCGGTTTCCTTAACTGAAATATTATTGGATATTCCATCTCACCTCGATATTCTATCATTAAGTATTTTTCAGAAATTCAAAAATAATTCCCGAGCAGAAGTGCGTGAATTGTGTTTTTCCGAAAATTTCTCGAAAAGCTTTTATTTTCGTCTTCGAAATTCAAACACTTTAATTCTATCACGTAGCCAAAATACTACGACGTTCCGACATATCTAGGTTATAGAACGACCTTCAATTAGCTTACTCCCATAAATAATCAATTAAATTCATTTAATCCACATAATAAAAAAATTTAATTCTCATAAAAATTGATTTTTTTTTCTAGGGCGTTACAATCTCTCTGTGTTTAGTGTTAATGATGTTTTATATTATGAATCTGTTCTTTGCCATGTGGACTAGGATATGGAACTGAAATCAGGTTCAGATCATGTTTAAATTACAAGTAATGAACGGTCAAACCTAGTAGACCGATCACGAAACTACTTTCTAAAAAGCCAAAAATTTCCAGTTTGAGTCTGACAAGCTTTTCTAGGTCTCGGATCTTGCTTTTGACAAGTGATTTGGTCATGTTTGTGTAATACACTTGTAGTCTGGTATAAGGTCAAAAGTGAGTTGACCACCAGCCTGGAACAAAATCTGGAAAACCTAGAAATCGTGAAGAACATGCGTCCTGACAAGGTTTAATCAGCCATTATCTGCTATATGTGATGTTTTTGTTATGATCTGATGATATAGAATTGTAGTCTGACATCTCTACTACATGTCGGAACTTTTAGATCACACAAATCAAACATAGAACTCAATCTATAATGACCCAATGTAGGTACCTCGATTCTGGAAAACCCAAAAAGTTAAGAACAGTGTCTGACAATGAATTTGGAGACTTATATCTCTCTGATCTGATGTTGTATGGCCATGGAACAAGTTGGTTATTGTAGTATTACATTAGTACTCTTTGTTTCAACCAAATTAGCGACTAGAAACCTTATGATCACAAATCTACATACGGTCAAACACCGCGACTTGATAAGCGATATAGATGTTCTAGGTTTTAGAAGAACACTATATATGACGATTTATGTATTTATAGGGCCCTTTAGTGTGACGAGATAATTTTGAAAAATCAATTATTTTATTTAATAAATAGAAAAAATAGTTTTAATTATTAAAAATACAAAATAAATTTCTAGAAATTATTTTAAAGTCCAGAAAATTAGTTTTAATTATTTAGAGTATATTTTATAAATATTTAATATTTTTGGAATATAAAAAAGGGTATTTAATTTATTTAATTATAATATTAAATAAATTATTCAAAAATGATTTTAATATTTGAAAATCATGAAAAATCATATTATGGTGTTAGAAAATATTTTAAGTTATTTTTAATAACTTTTGATATTTTTGTGATGAATTTCATTAATAAATTAATATTTATGGTAATGGATTTATTTAATAAATATATTAAATAAATTATGGAAAATTAGAATTAATGCTTTAAAAATCATATAAAAATAATTTAAGGGTTAGAAAATATTTTTAGTTATAAAATATAACTTTTGATATTTTGTCATGAAAATATTAATATTTTAATATTAATAACAATTATCGGATAATAGATTTAAAGGTTTAAAAATCATATAAATCGAGAAATTAAAGTATTAAAAATACTTTGATATATTATAATATTATGTTATGATTTTTATTAATATTTAATATTAAATAAATATTAATGATAAGAGAATAATGTGGTATTTATATTATATAAATACGATATAAGTGATTGAAAAATTATGATAAATTGTAATAATTACTTAAAATTATTACGAGCTTGTGAAAAATATTTTTTGGTGATAATAAAATTATCTAAGTGTTAAGTGTTTAAAGTAATTTAATTGAACTTAAACTCGATAATGGTCCGACTAAGTCATTCGGGATGTCGAATTAATGTCGAACCCGATTAGGATTGTAAGAGTTTGACTTGAGGTTAAGTCTTATGTTTGTTATAGACAGATAGGATTATGTGATAATGTGTTTAAGTTATTTTAAATACTGTGATGTTATAATTCTAATTTGTATATCGATATTATTTATATATTAGGTGCATAACGATCGAGAAATTTATAATTTAATTTAAATATTTATTAAATTAAATAAATATTTTAAATAATTTATTTTTGAGAAAATAAATAATTGATGAATTGTGGTGAATTAATTTAGTAACTAAATTTTATTTGAAGGATTTAATTAAAGAAAATAATTAAATTAAATCAATTGCTTAATATTTAAGAAGATAATTAAATTAAGTGAATTTTTAATATTAAATGAATAAATTAAATAAAGTGATGTTTCTAATTTATTAATTAAATTAGATATATAATTATTTATTAATTATAAGGTATAATGATAATAAGAATTTTATTATTATTATAAGCTAAAACCAAAGTTATTTAATTAACTAAATTAATGTTGTGACATGAAAACTATATAATATAAATAATATAAAAATAATCTAGTTGGTGGAAATTCTGATTAGCCAAACAAGGCCTTGTGGCCTTTGGCATTATTCAACTGACGGCTTTTGTTATTTTCTAACTGATAGAGAACGTGCCATATCAGTTTATTATACGCGTCTTATTTTTTTCCTCCTAAGGCTATATTCAGTGAAGAGAGAAACATAATGAAGAGCAGAGAGTTGGTGAGAAAAAAGTGGAAAACCACATAGATTTGAGAAGGAAGAATCACAGTGATTTTGAGAGGGGTCATCATCTTTTGCTAGCATTCAACTAGGGTTTTAAAGGTATAATTTATCTTTATTTTCTTTGCAATACCTATTCTTTGTTAATTGGAAATTTCATTGGATAAGGTTAAGATGTTGAATTATATGTATATATGTTATTGCTAAACTTGTTAGTTATCATCTATAATCCTTGGTTGATGTTCAAATTGTGAAAATTGAATTGTAAGAAGGAAAAATAAATAACAATGTTATGTTCATATAATATGGCTTTAGAAAGTACGAAAATTGATGTTTTATATATGTTGTAATTTGAAATTTGTTATTGGATTGTGTTTGTAATAACCCATTTTTTTATAATTAAATATTAATTAATTTTATCTTATAAAATTATGTTTAAATTAGAAAAGGTAAATGATTTTGTTTCCCTCTTTTCTTCCTTGTTTTGCTTGAAAAATTAAATTCGTTTAGTAGATAATTAAACAACTGATTAAATTAAAATTGAGAAAGATAATTCCTTTTGTTAAGTCTTGTGGTAAAATTATTCAGAGCGAGAAGCTACTTGGGAGATAGAGGAGTCTATTCGAGCGGAGTATCCGCATCTCTTTGAAAAATTTGGTGCGTTCCATTCTTTTGATTTCGGGGACGAAATCCTTTTTAAGGGGTAAGTAATGTAATACCCAAAAATAAAATAATAATAATAATAGTAAAATAAAATAAATAAACAATATTAAATCTTTATTTTAAATATTTTAATTGGGCTTTTCCTTGTGTTTTAGTTAAACTTAATTTATATGGACCATACTAAGTAAGAGATTATTTTAATTGGGCTTTTAAAATAATTGAGTCTAATTTATATTTGTGTAAAGTTAAATCCTATTAAAGAAGGAGAGTTAATAAGGAAAACCTAACCATTTTATACGAACTGAATTGGGCGTAAGACGGAAGATAAAAAAAATAGAGAAAAGAAGGATTGTTGCGTTGTGCTTTGGAGAAATCTATCTCTTTATTTTCTTCCTGGTAAGTTTTAATAGGTAGTGATGCATGTGTAGTGGTTAAGTACTTGAGTATCATATATGTGAATATCTGTTGAATGTATTTGATAGTTTAATATTTGAATTGAGTCCAAAGTCATTAAAATATTAGATTCATGGAAGGAATCATTTATGTGAGTAAAATAATAAAAGTTTTGAAAAGTGCATGGTTCATTCCTATTCTCCTCCTACCAAGACACAAATGGGTGTAAAAATAATAATTATTTTATATATATATATATAGAATGCACTAACGGGTTGAACTTTTTTCTTAAAAAAAGTTTCTGGACATTTTTTTAAGTTCATTTAGTAATACTTGATAGATTACTTGATAGATTAATGTATAAGAATGGCTATGGCTTGAGT
Organism: Panax quinquefolius; assembly: GCA_020205615.1. NCBI lineage: Eukaryota > Viridiplantae > Streptophyta > Magnoliopsida > Apiales > Araliaceae > Panax > Panax quinquefolius. The sequence goes on from CM035159.1 coordinate 49,199,394, forward strand.
TATAATAATAATCGCATCATTGAAGTCATTTAATAATAATAATAATAATAATAATAATAATAATAAATCATGGAAAAGGGGAAATTATTAATTATGAATTTAATATATTATTATTAATTTATTTATGTTAATTTGTGTAATTAGCTCGGACGGAGGGAATTTAAAGAGTTATTTTTTTTTATTTTTTTTTTTGGAATATAAATTTTGGAGTATTAGTAATTGATAAAAGGCGATGATTAAAAGCATATTAAATAGATTATGAATTATTTTGGAATTATTTAGTTTGGATTGTTTTTAATTTGAGGTGAATATGTTTAGGTTGCGAATAACGTTTCGTATTTGATATCGTTGACATTTGTGGGTAAAAATTTTGTGGAGTGTGCTATAAATGGTTTGAAAGTATCAGGTACGGATTTCGTACTCTTTCAGCGATACTCTTGTTAAATTTGATTTGTTCGTTTATTTCCTTATTTCGAATTCTGTTATGATTTCACATAATTGTTTCCTGTGAAATTAGTATATTTGTTTCATTGTGGAGTTGACACATTGGACTCGTACTTGTACTCTTTGAATCCGATTATCATGTCTAGTATTTATTTTCATAATTGTAGAGCGGTACATGTTGTTACCTTCTTTTGTGACCTTGTGACCATAATTTGATTTGGTTCAACATGTACATATAGAACCCTTTTGTTGGTATTATGTCGCATATGTTGTGACATGATATTTTTGTTAGAATATACCGTAGGGTATACCTAAGATATAACCACCGTGGGGTACCACAGCATGTCGTCTTGGCACGAGAGGCAATGACACTCTCCGTGGCGGTGTGATTAGTCCACTGGCGTCTCCATTTTGGGCTCAGGAGGAAGTGGGCCATTTGGTGTTTTTTGTTGGGAGGCGATGGGTTAACCCTAGTTTTCTACGCTTACGTGGATTGGTGATGTTGTGCCAAACACACTATCCGATTTTGCATACATTTGGATTCGCGGTCAATGTGTGATTTTCATCGCCTGTGGCATCATTTGATTTACTTCGTGTGGCATTAGTTTGACTTACTGTGTGGCATTGTTTTGACTTACTGTGTGGCATTATTTTGACTGTGTGGCATTAGTTTGACTTGCTTGTGTGGCAAGATATATTTTGGGCTCACTTCGGCATTTAAATAACCCTGACCCATTTGTTTGACCTATTATTTTCTTGTATTAGTTTTGTTTGTTTCTATTCAGTTCAATTCATTGAGTTAGTTACTTCAGTTCGTTATTTCTTTATTCGTCTATTGGTTTTGTCAATTATGTTGATTCAGATATATTCCATTCGGATCTTTGGATATTATATTTTCGTTCGTATTTGCACTTGAGGCTTTGTTCAAGATTTTGTCTCGATTGTTTCCAGATATCGATTGTATACCTTTTGTATATCTGTATCCGACTGGCAATTCGCTCATGTCGTGTTTTTCTCCAGCAGTTCATAGGGTGATTCGTAGGCTAGTGTGATGAGAGTTTTGCCTTTGACCATTTAGGTTGATTCAATTTTAAGTGTTGATTATTTTGACTTTGTTTGAAGAATTGTACTTTTATTACTTTATTAATGAATCACCACTATTAATATTTTGAGGTTGTTAGTGCTCTGTTTATTTATTTTGAGGTTCGTTGTGCTTTGCACATGACCACCCTTTCCTTTTCGAGAAGGGGGTGTTACAGTGTTGCTATGGTAAGAAATGAAAACAACAAAGTTTAAATCACGTCAAACGATAAAGTAACGAATTCGTGGCGATCAAATTCGTTAAAAGTATAAAAATAAGGAAATTTGGGAAAAATATAGTTTTGATTCTTCAAAATGATGTTTATATAATGTTTTGTATATAGAATGGTGTTTAGCATGTGTAACTATAATATGACAAAGTGTTAGATGTTGAAGTATGGTGAAATTCTATAAAATAAGGATTTTTGGCCAAAGTAGAGTCTGTTTTCGAGGTTCTACAAAACTGAGTCTGGTGCATCGCGTGGGTGCGCGATAGCCCAGTATTTTACTCACGCGGCCACGCGAGTAGCCAGTCACAGACAGTGAAATCTGCTTAATTACAGGTCATGCATAACGGACTTGGGTTAGTTTAGCATATATGTTAAGGATATTAAAACATAAAGTGGACTACAATAACAGATTGTAAGGTATTGTAATACAAAGTGTAAAAGAATTTTAGGTGATTGTTAATTGGGTTATATCTAATGAAACTAAAAGTGATGTTTTCAAATATTAAAAATGAATGAGTAAGTTATGTTGGCTCGTAATGTGATTTCAGATTCGTTAAGTATGTTAACCTAAATGGTTAGGTGTTTGGTTAATTAAGGTTATAACCTAAATGATGGTTTAATACCCATAGTGTTAGCATTCATGCAACTAATTGTTGTTGCGATTGTAATGATGTGTGTAGGGTAATTGGAGATTATTTTACACTTGTGTAGCTTACAAGCAAGGCAAGTTCTCTAACTCTACTTTTATAATTGTGCAAGTTTCTAAACCTTAACTCTTTACATTGAGTAAGCTTTCTAACTTCATTCTTTTGAATGCATGTTCCCATTCCTAAATCGTTATTGTTCAAGTTCCTAAAATTCTTGTAAAGTTGAACAAGCCTAGTTTATCTTGAGTATGTTTATGCAAGCTATTGTAACCTTAATTCGTTACATCGAGCAACCTTTACTTTCATTATTATCATTCAAAGCATATGTTGTTCTAATACACTGATTCATAGAAGATTGTTCTAACCCTTTTGAGTATAGCACTTTGCATGTGTATCATGTTTATTCAAGTATATATTGTTGATATTCGATCTTTAACTTTGATAACCTTGTTCAAAGCTTTATTGTTATATTAAACATTCAAGTAACAAGAAAACCCTTATTGATTGAACTAGTCTATTATGGAATAGTGTTCTAAAATTCTGGAACCACTGATAAGTTAGTTCCGAGCTAAACTTTCTTTAGTGCAGAAATTTTAAATTCAAACTGAGACGAACAACCCTAACATAGGGGATTTTGTATGTGTAACGTTTAGATGTTTGTGCACAATACATGGTATAAAGGGATGATCCCCCCTAAGTACGTTAAGAAGGGTCTGTATAGTCTAAAAGACTGTTAAGGTTTAGGTAATAATACCTAAATACCAGAGATATAGTTCGTGGTCTTAAGACCCTCAGACATTGATTTCGAACTTGTTTTCTATATTGGATTCGTAGAGCAAGTTCATTATTATTCAGCATTCGTTGTTCACTCTCATTTTGCTATCATTGTTATTCTCTATATCAGTGAGTAATTGTTTGCTCACTCTTGCATTTAACACTGCAGCTAAAGTTGAGAAAGTCGATGAGCCGTCTACTAGCAAAGGAAAGGGCAAGATGTCCAAATGTTGAAAACTTATGAGAATTTTATTTTAATAAATAATGTTAAAGACTTGTTTTATATGTGATGTATTCCATAAATTTATGTAATGATTTTAAGGTTAGATTAGCTTGGATTGTTTTGAAAGGATGTTACCCTTTAATGGGGAAGAATATTGTTTAAGTTATTTAAATTATGTCTTTATCCTTTGATTATGGGTAGTTAGATGTAATAGTTTTTGATAAGTGAGCACCAAATCCTGTGGGAATGAAGTACCTGGATTTGGGGGTGTCACAGGTTGGTATCAGAGCTTTAGGTTATGAACCTTAGGTGGGGAAACCTTAGGAAGTAACCTTTAAGAAGACAGAGAATATAGAGGTGTTTGACTCTTACCGAGTTTTAAGTAATGGATTAAGGTATCCATTGAAGTTAAATAATAAAAGACATTATGTGTTATGTGTTAACAACTTATGTGCTTGCGAGTATCGAAAAATGTTAAGTAAAAATATTTTGTTGTCAGGATGTCTAACGAAAGAGGATCCAGTCCAGCTAGGGAAGCGATACCTCAGATACCTATAGATGATGAGCCCCGGGATATTCATGCAGTACGGTAGCAGTTGATCCAGGAGGATGTGCCTATGACCAATCACGAGGAGGATAATTCTGAGGAGGTAGAAGAGGATGATGAGGAAGAGGAACCTGAAGAGTTTTTGCCAAACTTCATATCAGCCGAGATGTATGATGCTTTGTATGACCGTAACATAGAGTTACAGGACGAGGTTGTGGAGCTGAAAGGGTTGATCGAGATGCATCATATTACGATGGAGGAGAAGGATGTGGAGATTCAAGAACTTGACTCAAAACTTGGAAACACGGAGTGGGACATAGTTCATACCAAGGGTCAGCATGAAGATATGTTGGCGGTGAACGAGAAGATGAAGACTGACATGGAGAAAATGAAAGATGATCTCAATGAGGAGTCAGCTAAGCGTGCAAGAGCAAAGGATGCTTAGATAAAGGCGACTCAATGTGTAAACCGTGCTGAGGCTAAGGTTCAAGTGAAGAAAGCCAAGATAAAGGAGATGGATTATGCTTTTAATTCTGCGATTGATAGGGCCCATGATCGAGTCTACTATTACCCACCTCAATTTGAGAATTTTTCGTGGTTCGTGATGGATCGCAGAACGACGTATCGTATCATGGAGGAAGAGCGTTGGGAAGCCTTACGACGTCTTTTTATGCCTAGATAGAATAAGTATGATGATAATGTGTGGTTAATTATGTGAATAAATAAAATTGTGAATCCCTTATTTTGAGATGAATAAAGGGATAGTATGAGTGTGTAATCCTGAAGCTTGTCTAGTTCAGGAAAGTAAATGTTTATAGCGGTTATGCTATCTTTAACATGTTATAAAACTTTATGAATAAATAAAATATCAAGGTTTATTTAAAATGTTAAGTGTTAAAGCTTTAATCTTAGAATGTTTAAGTTAAACTTTAAATACTCAAGAAGTTGAGCAATGAGCTAATAAGCGTATATCTTAACAGAAGATGCCTCCTAGAAGAAGACAACCACGTCAGCAAGCACCTCTTGAGGGGTCTACTAATAATAATAACGAGGTCAACGCTAATCCGATTTAGCAGTTGGTAGCTCTGTTAACGGGTGCAATTATGAATCAACCGCAAGCTCAAGTCACAACTTTTAAGGAATTCAAAGTGGTTGGACTGCCAGAATTTCAAGGGTCTATGGATCCAGTAGAAGCCCAAACCTGGATCATGGAAATGGAGAAAGTGTTCGATGTTGTTAGAGTAAACGAGGATCAGAAGACTGCGTTCGTAATGTTCATGTTGAAGTCTGAAGCTAGCTAAAAGTGGCAGGCAAATAAGGTTCGTGGAGGACAAGGAGTGATAGCATGGGATAGATTTAAGGAAATGTTTTTGAAATGTACTTTCCGGTGAGTTCTCGTAATCATTGAAGTACAATTTCGAAATAAGCAAGGACAAATGACGGTGCGAGTATCGTCGCAAAGTTTAATGAGTTGGCAAGGTTTGCCACATATCAAGTCAATACCGACGAGCGTAAAGCGAGAAGGTTCGAACAAGGATTGAAGCCCTGGCTTTACAACAAGGTTTCAATGTTCCCGCTGAACACATTTGCGGCTGTACTAGAGAAGGCAATTATCGCGGAAGGTGTAAGCGATGCCTTAACCAAGTACATCCAAGAACAAAAGAAGAGGAAGAATGAGAATGCAAATAAGGCTAGTGGAAGTAATGTTGGAAGTAATAATAAGAAGAGGAAATGTAGCGAGAATTCGACTGCGGGAGGACAACAAGGAAATCAACAGAAGAAAAAGTTTGAAGCTTGTGCAACGTGCGAGAAGAACCATACTAGGGTATTTTGAAGGGAAAGAGGGTCTGTTTCAACTATGGTCAGGAGGGACACATTGCACTGAACTGTTTTTATAACGCCCCCAAAAAAGGTATACATTACCCATCTTGAGTTGCCAAATACATGGTACAAAATTCAAATACAACTTAATTATACAACAGTCGTGTAAAATACGACAAAACATAATCTAAGAGTTTTAATAAGAATATTGTCATCTAGACAATATCCACACTCACTCGAGTCCTCATTACATTTATTGTCACACTATTTAACTGAATAGTGAGGACTACTAATGCTATTATCTGGACCGTCACTCTATTTCCTGACTAGTCCCGGCTACGTTCTCATTTCATGAAGAGAACAGTGAAAGAAAAGGGTAAGCTCAACTAGCCCAGTAAAAAATATTATGACTAAGATAATGCAAAATAAATTATCCTTAGCCTTCAACAGTATAACAATTGACAGAATATAATAGACAACAAGTTTTAGATCAACAACTACAGCGGAATAAGCAATCCATTAGAAAAGTCAAGTAGAGCATAAAATCTACTATCTTATATGATTTAAAAAGATTTTCATCAACATTATCGCTGAGACTCATCTTAGTAAATAAACCACATCATCCCTGCACCACGACCAAGGATATTCATGTAATCATCAATGGTCATGATTATACCGAATAATCCCTGGTCATAATCATACCAACAACTGTCCATCAATGAACTACAGGCCAATGAGGACTTTTACCACATCATTCATCACATTACAATCATGATTACACCGAATAATCCCTGGTCATAATAATACCAAGTCCATCTATGCACGTAAGCCACAGATGACTTTTATCACAATATAAGCATGAGGATGATGACAATATTATAAGCATTTATCAAAGCGAAATCAAGGATAAATATTAAATACTTTAAATTTATCCAAATATTATCAATCACTTAATAATCTCAAAATCTAATATTATTAATATTATAATAATATTTTAATCATTTTTAAACTTATAAATAATTTATTTTAATGGTTTACACTTTACCAAATAATGCATTTAATCATTAAAAATGCCATACTCATAAGAATTCATCACCAATGATTAAATCCCTCATCAAAAATCAGATATACCTTATATAGGATTTTTAAGCCATAAAATCCTATTTACCAATTTTTAACTTTACATAACATATTTAACTCATATGTTCGTAACAAAACCATTTTCATGAAAAATACCAAATCAGTCCCAAAAATTATTCTTTTTTAGGATTTAGCAGAATATAGTCCCATATTGAACATATATTTTTCTCGGAATTTAAAATTCATTTACTATTTTTCGTATGGCCAAAGCAATTGAATATTTAGACATTTATCATAAATTGTACTTTTGTCCAAAAATTCAAATTTCTGTGGTATACTCTCATTACATATATGTACTCCCAATAAAATTTTCACCAATTTTGGAGTTAACCACAATGAGTTATAAGGGTTTACTCTTAAAATAGCTTTTTCCTATAAAATTCATAACTCATAATCTATACATCAAAAAATCGCCATTTTTGGACACAATCTAGAAAACTCATCAAATTATCATTTTAAATTTTTCCAGAATTTTTGAGGGTCAGAAAAATTATGAAACCGCAAATGGATTTTTGCGCTTACCATGCAGTAATCCACGTAAATGCATCATTTCCACAATTTAATAAGGAATGAATACAAAGGATCATTCATCATGCATGCGGTAATCCACATGACAAAGTTATTCCAACACAATAATAAAGAATGGAATAATGTAAGAATTCACCATGCATGCGGTGAGTCGCGTGAGACAAGTTATTCCAATGTAATAATAAAGAATGGAATAATGAAGAATTCACCATGCATGCGATGTAATCGCATGCATGAGTTATTCCAATGAATAATAAATAATGGAACTGTGTCATGCGTAATCCGCACGAGAGGATATTCCAAATGAATAATAAAGAATGGAACCTGGTCATGCATAATCTGCACAGATAGGATATTCTAACAGAATAATAAAGAATAAATAACAACAGATTCACGTGCATGCGATGAGACGCATTGCAGGCGGGTATTCCAATGAATAATAAAGAATGGAATAACAACAAAATTCACCAGACATGCGATAGACTGCACAGACGGGTTATTCCAACAGAATAATAAAGAATGGAAAAATAGAAGAATTTCACCATGTATGCAGACTTGCATGTGATAAAAGTTATTCCAACATAATAATAAAGAATGGAATAATAGAAAATTTTCACCATGTATACGGTAGTCCGCGTATCAGGTTATTCCAATAGAATAATAAGGGATGGAATAACAATAGCTCTCTTCATGAATACGAAAGAAATAATACCCCTTACCTCAAAAGAAGATTAGATACTTGAATAGTGGGGTAGCAGACTTCTCTTCTTCTTTCTCTCTATAATTTCTCTTTATAATAATTGCTCTATAGCTTTAGTGAATTGGTGAAAAATAATGAAGGAATGAGCTTCTATTTATAGGAAAATATAGTTTCAATAATTGCACATTTTGGGGCTCAAAATATTACAGTATAATACCTTCCTCTTTTCTTTTATTTTTAATTTAGTCCTGCAAGTATTATCAAACTTGCACCACCTCCCCTAATAGTAAATAATGTGAATCAATAGTTCAATCATGTGAATCAATAGTTATAATCATGTGAAAATATGAATTACAGTATAGTACCTCCATCTATACCTCCATTTTTAACTTAGTCATGCAAGTATTATCAATCTTGCACCACCTCCCCTAATAGTACAAGAATGTGAATCAATAGTACACACATGTGAACAAATAGTTATAATCATGTGAATTAATAGCAATTAATTGTTCATTTATCCGATTAATTACCCGATTGGTTAGTATAACTTCCAGACATCAATTAATATCGAAATAAATGTCGATTTTCACTAATACTAATAATTCCAACACAATGGAACTATTTTTATCAAAAAAAATTATTTGTGAAATTTTGAAGTTTGACTTTTTCTAAAAAAGTCAACTATTGACTTTTTGACCAAAAAGTCAACCCTGGAAAATTTTGTGTTTATAGTCTATTATTACTAATTTCATCGTTCCGGACTCAAATATCACGTCTGTGTCTCCAAATTCAACTCCGAACTCAAATTAAATTTTTAATAACATTTATTCATCATTATTATAATTCGCAATATTTAACAACCAGGTCATTCCCAAGAATTTCTCCTTATTGGCGCGCAATTAGATGACCAAACCTCTCCTTGACAGAACTTCTAGACATTGTCAATATTACAAATAATAATATGAATAACTTTGTCGTCTCAAGTATTGATTTAACAAATATATCATCTTCAACAGATGATATTGTAACAATAATTGAATCAAAAGTATAAGAGATATGATGCAGCCACTACTGTAGTAATAATTGAGTATAACTGAGTGACATCTCACGTAAGCATCAATAATTAATCTGCAGTGCTACTACGCAACCACGCTTATTATTAATGTACTTTTACTACAGGGTAGTTCAACAGTTTTAACGATAACACTTTCGTCGTTATTTTTATGAAAAGATAATTCTGTCAATTTCTTACTACGACAATACTTCCGTTGTGGGGTCCACCAATGATTGTGTCGTCGTACGAATATTCCCTATTAAAAATGAATATTCTCCGACCAATCGAATATTATATAACAACTTGCATACTTTGCAAAATTTATAAATACTACCCACAACTATAACATTATATCAAATCTACACCATAATATTTTAAAAAAATATTTTGAGAAATTTAAATCTTTATTCATAAAATTTGGGGTCTCACAATCTCCCCTCCTTATGAAATTTCGCCCTCGAAATTTGCGTACGTACTTGGTATGCCGAAGAGGTGAGGATACCTTGACTTCATTTCAAATTCTAACTCTTGAGGTATAACCTTTGAGTGTCGAATATGATTCTTCTTATCCAAGATTTTACCACGTAACTCTTCATACGTTAAATCTTCTAACATCTCATCTAGTTCTAATTTAATAATGTGATTCAGGTCGTCCACATATTTACGTAACATCGATACATGAAAAATGTTATGAACATGTGACATACTTAGCGGTAAAACGAGTCTATAGGCCACAGTTCCTACTCGAGCGAGGATTTCAAATGGGCCAATTAAATCAAGGGTTGAGATAATGCCTTCTTGAACCTTCTTCTTCGTATTTATCAGCTTCGGGTCTGTAGCTTGAGCGGCTTTTAACTTTATCAATTAAAGTCAATTCTACTCGTATATTCGTTATCTTCACGTGGGTCCCTAAAGTCTTTAACTCTATCTTCATCATTTGTAAGTTATACGAAATGGGTTTTGTACTGGGGTCAATACAAAATTCAATTTCACGCTCTGAGGTAGGCCAGAAAGTCTTCAAGAATACGTCAGGGAATTTATTAACAATATAAATATCATTCAAAACAGTGACCCTCATACAAGACTTGGATAACACGTCACATTGATATTTATTAACTTGCCACCGTTATTCACGACGTCCTTTACGGATATTCTAGCTTCGGTGTATTCCAAGACTTGGAAGTCACCGGCGAAAGGCTCGGGGCTCTTTACTTATGGCTTGATATGACAATGATTAACTTTAGTGGTTTGGCTGCTTGAATTCGCATAACAGGTTGGTTAGGAATATGAAAACAAGCAACCTTACGAAAAGCATGATGAGTAGTTAACCAATCGATTCCTAAAATCACATCAAATGCAAGTATTTTCAAAAAGATAAGATCGACAGGTAATGTGAAAGTGTTGATTTGAATCAAACAAGATTTATAAATAGTGGAGGTAACGAAGGTTTCTCCCAACGGAGTTTCAACAGATAAATCAAAGTCTAATTTCTCCGGAGTCAAATTTAAACATTGAGTGCAAGTAGGAGAACTAAAAGAGTGGGTAGAACTGGTATCGAATAAGGTATAGACTTCGCAAGAGTTTATAATTAACTTACCCATAATAACTTCGTTCTGGTTTCTCGACAAACGCTCTCACTTAAACTACCGGATTTGACTTTGCTATAGAGTACATTCCACCCTTAATTGCTTCATCACATTCCTGATCCATGATTCGAATCATTACTCTCTGATCCATATCGAATTGGGGTTGACCGATCTGCACAGGGTAATTCTAAATTCGATGTTGGATTCTCCCAATTGTTGTCCAAAAAGCAAAATCCATTTCATCTATTTTGGCCTTATTGGATCGGATGTCTTTTTCTACAATATCTCTACGTCGTCATGGGCTTTTACCCATGCATCATCTATTCTCATTCGTTCGATTTGCTTCTTCTTTCATCGTAACTCGATCATAGCATTCTCGAGATTCCACTCTAATATCTTATACTCGCCAAAGAGTGCTTCATTCAAGCATCGCACATCGGTTAACATAATTTTGAATTGTTACATCTCTTTGCTCCACAAACGCCTATCGTTCTTCAGCCTTCTCTTCTAACTCATGAATACGATTTTGTAATTCTAAATTTTGATCATAAAATTCTTCTAATAAATTCTCCTCAGGTTCCTCTTCTTCTTCACTCTCAGTTGCTACCTCTGCAACTAGCTCGGATGCAACTATTAGTTCTTCACTCACCACGTAGATATCTCTAATTTCTTCTTCGTGAGACATCACATTAACCTGGTTAGTGATTAAAGGTGTCTCAACGGTCTCATTCACTCAATTGTTAACATTTTCAGCTGCCATTATTAAATACTGCCACAAAACAAGGGTTAATTAACATGTCACATATTATCCATATACTCTGACCGACCAATAAAATACCACATAAACTTAGATAGGTCATACTAGCGAAGGAATTCCCCTTCTCTCCCCTCTTAGTTCTTATCTCACATCTCAACCAGGGATCATATCCCTAAGCTTTTATACCAACTGTGATGCCCCCAAAACAAGTATACATCACCCATCTTGAGTTGCCAAATATATTGAACAAAATTCAAATACAACTTAATTATACAACAGTCGTGTAAAATATGACAAAACATAATCTAAGAGTTTTAATAAGAATATTGTCATCTAGATAATATACACACTCAATGGAGTCCTCATTACATTTATTGTCGCAATATTTAACAGAATAGTGAGGACTACTAATGCTATCATCTGGACCGTAACTCTGTTTCCTGACTAGTCCCGGCTATGTTCTCATTTCATGAAGAGAACAGTGAAAGAAAAGGGTGAGCTCAACTAGCCCAGTAAGAAATATTATGACTAAGATAATGCAAAATAAATTATCCTTAGCCTTCAACAGTATAACAATTGACAGAATATAATAGACAACATGTTTTAGATCAACAACTGCAGCGGAATAAGCAATCCATTAGAAGAGTCAAGTAGAGCATAAAATCTACTATCTTCTATGATTTAAAAAAAAATTCATTAACTTTATCGCTGAGACTCAACTTAGTAAATAAACCACATCATCCCTGCACCACGGCCAAAGATATTCATGTAATCATCAATGGTCATGATTATACCGAATAATCCTCGGTCATAATCATCAACAACAAGCGTCCATCAATGAACTACAAAAGCCAATGAGGACTTTTACCACATCATTCATCACATTACGATCCATGATTATACCGAATAATCCTCGGTCATAATCATACCAAGTCCATATATGCACGTAAATACGTAGATGACTTTCATCACAATATAAGCGTGAGGATGATGACAATATTATAAGCATTAATCAAACGTAAATCAAGGATAAATATTAAAACATTAAATTTATCCAAATATTATCAATCCCTTTAATAATCTCATAATCTAATATCATTAATATTATAATAATATTTTAATCATTTCTTAAACTTATAAATAATTTATTTTAATTATTTACACTTTACCAAATAATGCATTTAGAATATTGGTTTTGCAGGGAATATTCGTATAACTACTCAATCAGACCCCATAATGTAATTACACCGAGAGAAAGCGACAAAAATCGATTATAACTAGTGGAAGATGCCGGTATGTGAGAAGTCACATTGATTGATTTTGATTCCATTATTATTGTCAATTAATAATATGAATTATTATCATGATAACGACGCTTTTGTTTTATTCAGATTATTAACGTAATAAAATGTAAACATCTTTTTATATAAAATAGAATACTTTATTAAAGTTATTCTATAAATGTAATATATTATATTTTATTATGCATATAGTCAGATATAGTGTTTTTTTGCATAGTATTGCATAAGTGTTTGTTTAGTAAAAATGTTTTTATATAAATAGAATATATTATATTTTATTTAAAAAATTTTTTTTTAAATATGGACCGCCGATTAAAGTAAATCAATCTGGACCGCTCATGGATTTGTTACTACGCATTCCATTTTCCTATAAATAAGCTCATTCCTTCATTATTTTCTTATTTAATTCATTGAAACTCTAGAGAGAAAAATTATAGAGAGAAGTTTATAGAGAGAAAATTATAGAAAGAAGAAGAGTATTCTCGCTATTTCACTACTTCTATATTCAGCTTTTTTACTAGTAAGTGGGTGTTATTCTTTCTTCTTCGAAGAGAACTTCGTTATTCCATTCATTATTATTCGCTGAATAACTCCGTAAAAGTGGCATACCCTATACATAACCCAGATAATGGCATACCCTATACTTGGTGAAACCTTATGTTATTCCATTCTTAATTATTCGTTTGAATAACTCAGATACGCTTGGCTTACCCTATACTTGGTGACATTCTTCTATTATTCTCGTTTGAACATCCCGTGCTCGTGGTGTTTTACACCGATTCGGTTCCGCTTTTTATTATTCCGCTGAACATCCTCGTCGCAGTGTTTTACACCCGGACCGGTTCCGCCTTTATCATTCTATCGAATATCCTATCTCGTGTGTTTTACACCGGATCCGGTTCCATCTTTATTATTCTCGTTGAACATCCCGCTTGCGTGAATTTCACCCGACCGTTCCGTTATTATTATTCTCGTTGAATAACCTCGCCTATGCTAAGTACCGCATGCATGGTGATTTCTTTTGTTATTCCATTCTTTATTATACCCAAATAAGTTAAAACTTGAACTTCTATACTCCATGAAATTAGTAGAATATCCTCGATATTCATGTTTCATCCAAAGATCTTTCATGGAAATATTCTTCCGATCATTCTTGAATTTTACTCTACTTAAACAAAGATCATATCGACAATTTGGACGTTAATAATTCATGGATTAAATAATTTTGAACTTGTTTTATTGAATTATTATGTCATTGTCATCATCCTCATGTTATATTATGTTATCTTTCGCTTACGCGTGCATAGATGAACTTAGTATGATTATGACTGTGGATCATTCTAAGATAATCACGACTTGATATAAATGATGTGACAAAAGTCCTCAAAGTGGGCTCAGAATGTGCAAATGATGGATAGTTTTGGTATGATTATGACTGGGGTGATTCTAAGATAGTCATGACCATCGATAATTTGATGAAAATCCTCGACCGCGGGTATGTGGATGATTAGATGTGGTGGTTTATTTATTGTCGAGTCTCAACGATAAAAATTGATGAAAACCTTTAAAACCTAAAAGATAGTAGACTAAATTTCTACTGACTCTTTTAATGGATCGCTTATTCCACCGCAGCTTAAACCGGTTGTCTATCAGATTTTATCGCTTTAACATCATTGAAGGCTAATGATAATTTATTCTCGCATTATCTTAGTCATAATATTTCATCGGGCTAGTTGAGCTCACCTTTTCTTTCACCGTTTTCTTCGTGAAATGAGAACATAGCCGGGACTTTAGCCTGGGAACGTAAGTAATGGTCCAGAGGATAGATTAGTAGTCCTCACTATTCTCGCGTGAAATAGTGTGATAATAGTTGTAATGAGGACCTTTCGAGTTTGTATAATATCTAGTAGACAATATTTGTATTCAAACTCAAAGTTTATGTCGATTGTATACCTACGCTTATATTAGTAAGTTGTATTTGAATTAATGTACCATGTAAGTGGCGACCCAAGATGGGTGACGATACCTAATTTTGGGGGCGCCACAGCTTGGTATCGTAGCTAGGATACGATCCCCGCTAAGATGTGAGAATAGAACTAGGAGGGGAGAGACGGGAATTCTTCGCTAGTATGACCTACCTAAGTTTATTTGGTATTTGATTGGTCTCACGTAGTATAGTGATAATATGTCGCATGTCAATTAACCCTTATTTTGTGGCAAAGTTGTTTGAAAATGGCATCCGAGAATGTTGAGAATAAAGAATGGAGCACATGAGACTGCTGATTCTCCATGATCAATAATCGTGACAATGTGCAACAGATGGCGATAATCCTCTTGTAAAACAACAACACCGATCAATTGATGAACGACCAGACGCTTAAAAGGTTTTAGAATTCATGCAACATCAAAGTAAAGCGACTCTCGCCCAAAACGTAGGTGGAAACACGGAAAACTCTCAAAGCGGTCACCGCTAAACAATTCAAGGAGTTGGGACCACCGGAGTTTAAGGGAGAGCCAAAACCACTTCGCTAAGCATGGATAAAGCAGATTACCAAGATATTTGATGTCTGGGATGTCCGAGGAGCAAAAGGTTTTCTTTTGCCGCCTTTTATGTTGCGCGGAGAGGCAGACATCGTGGGAATTCCAGAAACGACTCAACTCATCAGATCAAGATATCTTGGGAGAAGTTCCAGAATCTGCTCAACGACAAATACTTTTCCGAAAGTATTCGCCACACGAAGGAGGTGGAGTTTATCAAGTTGGAACAAAACAATATGACCGTGTCGCAATACGAGGCAAAAATTTATGAGTTATCACGATTCAAGGCCCCCACTGGTGGATAATGAAGAGAGAATGACGCTAATGTTTTTAAGAGGTTTGAAGCCGAGATACGCCAACATCTTATTTCTCATAAACCGTGTTTTTATTCAGATGTTGTAAATAGGGCTCGATTAGTGGAGCGCGATAACGAGTCAACGAACTAAAAGAGAGCAACCGCAAAAAATTATAATACCAAATGAGAGTAGTCATCGGGCTATGACAACAAGCGCGGAGGAAATCAACAAAGCCGATATGGTAACCACTTTGTGGTAATCGTGGGCCAAAATAATAAGAATGGACATTTCAAGAAAAGGAGATTCAACAATGATGGAAAGACGCCAAGACCAAAGACCCGCTTCAAAGGAAAGAAGAACCACCACCCATTATATATGCTTCAAATGCGAGGAGAGGGACATCGGGCCCCTGATCGCGCCATGCCGGCAGTCAAAGCATGTTATAATTGTGGAAGAGAAGGTCACTTAGCTCGATTTTGTCGCCATCAAGACAAATTCAACTAGGATGGAGGCACCAAAGGTCGTCCTGCATAAACCAAAGCCAGAGTTTAAGAGAGAGCGCTTTTTTTTTCGTGACGAGGAACCCGAATAAAATTATCACGGTAAGTTAATCGTAAGCTTTCATAAGTCTATACCGTGTTAGATACCGCCTACCTACCCACTCTTTTATTTCACCTAGTTGCATTCAACGCTTGAATTTGACCAAGAAGTTAAACTTTGACTTATGGTTGAAACTTCGCTGGGAGAAACCTTCGTTACCTCCATCGCTTATTAATCTTGTTGTTTCAAATAAACACTTTCACGATCTTATATCTTTAAAAATTCTTGCCTTTGAGGTAATTTTTTGAAAACGATTGATTAACTACTTATTATTCTTTTTGTAAGGTTGTTAGCTTTCATATTCCTAACCAACCCGTTATACTTAATTCAAAGTAACCAAACCCTAAAGTTAATTATCATATCAAGCCATAAGTAAAGAGCCCCTTAACCTTTCGTTGTTGACTTCCTTGTGTGGAATGCAATCAAGTCGGACTTTTTCAGAGGCTTACATCGTGAATGAAGATGGCAAGTTTATAGGTATCATTGTGAGGTGCTATCTAGGTTAAGGGATGAAGTCACATTGGTATCAATGTGACGACTATCCAAGTCTTGGATGAGAGTCACAGCTTTGAATGATATTTCTATTATTAATAAATTTCCGGCGATTCTTGAAGACTTCTTAGCCTACTTAGAGCGTGAAATCGAATTTTGTATTGACCCCAAAGACAAAACCCATTTCTTAAAACCTCAAATATTTTTTCAACTAAAATGAACAGCTTTACGTGGTTTATGATGAAAGTCATAATAAAAGCATAGGACTGATGAAAATCATGGGTATATGAAGTATTAGTAAGTTTTATGATGAGTTATGTTGGTTAGTATGTGAAAACATGAAAGTTTCTTAGAAATCACAAAGAGTTGAAAATCGATTTTAGTGAAAAACGAATATGAAATTCAATCACCATATCTCCTGTTATATTTTGAATTTTTGAATGTGGTCAAGTCCTAGAGTTAGATCTATGAGTTACCTAACTAATCCAAGTGGAATTACTGGAAAAGGTGTTGTAGATTTTGTGTGGACTGATTTTAGCAAAGGAGTGCAAAGCTGCAAAAACCTAAAAAGCTTCTCGCCATGATTTTAGAGAGGCTGTTTCGGCCACTTAAATTATGAGAAAATTCTGGCCTTTTGGGACATGAAAGTATATGGTATAAAGTACCTCCTGTCCAAAAATGAGCTCATTCTCGACTTAAAATGAGCAAGTTATGACTTTTCAATATTTAGGTTTTTCCGATTTAAAAACGCTTATAACCGGAGTTCTATAACTCCGATGACCATGAAATTTAAACTGGAAGCTCACGTTAACATGTGTAAGGTCCTGTCAAGATTTGGGAATTTTTGGAGTTAACCTTGAGGTAGCTAATTTTTAAGGAATTAATTAGAAATTGATTTTGAAAAATAGTAAATGAATTTTAAAAATTCGAGAAAAATATATTTTCATTATGGGACTATATTATGCTAAATCCCTTAAAAGAAATATTTTTGGGACTAATTTGGTATTTTTCATGAAAATAGTTTAGTTATGAACATATGAGTTAAATATGTTATGTGAAGTAACAAAGTTGAAAATATGATTTTATGGCTAAAGAATCCTATATAGAGTATATGCATATTTTTTTTTGAGAGATTTGATAATTGGTGATGATATTTTATGAGTATGACATTTTGAATGATTAAATGCATTATATGGTAAAGTGTAAACAATTAAGATAAATTGTTTATAAATTTAAGAAGTGATTAAAATATTGTTATAATATTAATGTTATTAGATTATGAGATTATTAAATGATTGATAACATGGGGATATTCTTGAATCCTCGGATAAATTATATTATAAATATTTAATATTTATCCTTTATCTCATTCGATTGATTCTTTATATCATTATCCTCATGTTTATATTATGTTGAAAGTTATCTGTGGCCTCAGAAAGCATAGATGGACTTGGTATGATTATGACCAATGATTATTCTAAGATAATCATAATCAGAAATGAATACACAATTATCTTCGTCAGTAGTGCATGGATAATTTGTGGTCGTGATACTAATGAATACACAATTATCTCTTCGTCAGAAGGTATGGATAATTTGTGGTCGGATACTAATGAATATCCTCGCCAGAAAAGTGTGGATGATTCGGATGATGTGGATTAATTATCGAATTTGAGTCTCAAAGAATGAAATATTAATTCATGGATGTGTTCAAAGTCATCCGCGTGGCTTACGTGCATAGATGGACTTGGTATGATTATGACCAGGATTGTTCGGCATAATCATAACAGAATTGAAAACACAATTATCTTTCGCCAGAAAGTGCATGGATAATTTGTGGTCGTGATACTAATGAATATCCTCGGCCCAGAAAAGCAGTGGATGATTCGATGATGTGGATTAATTATCGAAATGAGTCTCAAAGAATGAAATATTAATTCATGGATGCGCTCAAAGTCATCTCGTGGCTTACGCAGTATAGATGGACTTGGTATGATTATGACTGTGGATTGTCTTAAGATAATCATAATCAGATTGAAAACACGTAATATCCTTCGCCAAAGTGGTGCATGGATAATTCGTGGTCGTGATACTATTAAGTCGCTGCTCTTAGCATTATTGGTTTTACAGCTTGTATATCTTTGGCCCAGAAAGCAAAGATGAATTGTTAATGAATATCTTTCGCGGATTTCAAAGATGAATTTAATATTTTTAAACGATAAAGGTATTCAAGGTACCTCACCTCTTTATCATATGTGTATCGCAATTCTAATTTCGAGGGCTTAAATTCCATAAGGAGGGGTGATTGTGAGACCCCGCATTTTATTAATAAAGATTTAAATTTGGTTTAAATAATTTTTTAATATTATGGTGTGAATTTGAGATAATATTATAGTTGTGGGTAGTATTTATAAATTTTGCAAAGTATGCAAGTGGTTATATTATATTCGATTGGCTCTGGGAATATTCTGGCTTAGCAGGAATATTCGCATACGGCTCAATCATTGGTGGACCCCATAATGTAATTATCATTTTGATCGAGAAAACGAAAAAATATTTTATTAAAATAACGGCGGAAGTTTTACCGCTGATATCGTTGAACTACTCTGTAGTAAAAGTACAAAGAATACGTGTGGTCGCATAAGAAACACACCAGATTGATTATCGATGCCTATGTGAGAAGTCACCGGTTTGATTCCATTATCACAATTAATAATATGAATTATTATCAGCGATAATGACGCTTTTGTTTTATTCGTATTATTAACGTAATAAAATGTAAACATCTTTTTATATAAAATAGAATACTTTATTAAAGTTATTCTATAAATGTAATATATTATATTTTATTACGATATGTGCATAGTGTTTTGCATAGTGTTTTGCATAAGTATTGCATATAGTGTTTGCATAGTAAAATGTTTTATATAAATAGAATATATTATATTTTATTTAAAAGATTTTTCTTTAAATATGGACCGCCGATTAAAGTAAATCAACTGGACCGCTCATGGATTTGTTACTATGCATTCCATTTTCCTATAAATAAGCTCATTCCTTCATTATTTTTTTACTTAATTCATTGAAACTCTAGAGAGAGAAATTATAGAGAGAAGTTTATAGAGAGAAAATTATAGAAAGAAGAAGAGTATTCTCGCTATTTCACTACTTCTATATTCAGCCTCTTTTACTAGAAGGGTGTTATTCTTCTTCGAAGAGAACTTCGTTATTCCATTCATTATTATTCTCATTGAATAACTCAGTAAAAGTGGCATACCCTATACATAACTCAGATACGTGGCATACCCTATACTTGGTGAAATCCTTATGTTATTCCATTCTTAATTATTCTCATTGAATAACTGTGATACGCGGTTTACCCTATACTTGGTGACATTCTTCTATTATTCATTGGAACATCCCGTCTGCAGTGTTTTACACCTGACCGGTTCCGCTTTTTATTATTCTCGTTGGAACATCCCTGCTGCAGTGTTTTACACCGGACCGGGTTCCGCCTTTATCATTCTATCGAATATCCTATCTCGTGTGTTTTACACCGGATCCGGGTTCCATCTTTATTATTCTCGTTGAACATCCCGCTTTGGTGTGAATTTCACCGACCGGTTCCGTTATTATTATTCTCGTTGAATAACTCGCCTATGCTAAGCACCGCATGCACGGTGATTTCTTTTGTTATTCCATTCTTTATTATACCCAAATTGGTTAAAACTTGAACTTCTATACTCCATGAAATTAGTAGAATATCCTCGATATTTGCGTTTCATCCAAAGATCTTTTCATGGAAATATTCTTCCGATCATTCTTGAATTTTACTCTACTTAAACAAAGATCATATCGACAATTTGGACGTTAATAATTCATGGATTAAATAATTTTGAACTTGTTTTATTGAATTATTATGTCATTGTCATCATCCTCATGTTATATTATGTTATCTTCGCTTACGTAAGCATAGATGAACTTAGTATGATTATGACTGTGGATCATTCTAAGATAATCACGACTTGATATAAATGATGTGACAAAAGTCCTCAAAGTGGCCTGTAATGCAGTTGATGGATAGTTTTGGTATGATTATGACTGTGGGTGATTCTTAAGATAGTTTCCACCACCATCGATAATTTGATGAAAATCCTCGACCGTGGTATGTGGATGATTAGATGTGGTGGTTTATTTATTGTCGAGTCTCAAATGATAAAAATTGATGAAAACCTTTAAAACCTAAAAGATAGTAGACTAAATTCTCTACTTGACTCTTTTAATGGATTGCTTATTCATCCGCAGCTTAAACCGGGTTGTCTATTGTATTTTATCGCTTTAACATCGTGAAGGCTAATGATAATTTATTCTCGCATTATCTTAGTCATAATATTTCATCGGGCTAGTTGAGCTCACCTTTCTTTCACCGTTTCTCTTCGTGAAATGAGAACATAAATGGGATTTAGTCTGGGAACGTAAGTAATGGTCCAGAGGATAGCATTAGTAGTCCTCACTATTCTCGTGAAATAAAGGTGATAATAGTTGTAATGAGGACCTTTCGAGTTTGTATAATATCTAGTAGACAATATTTGTATTCAAACTCAAAGTTTATGTCGATTGCATACATTACGCTTATATTAGTAAGTTGTATTTGAATTAATGTACCATGTAAGTGGCGACCCAAGACGGGTGACGATACCTAATTTTGTCAAGTTATTCCAACATAATAATAATGAATGGAATAACAGAAGAATTTCACCATGTATATGGTAGTTCGCGTATATAGGTTATTCCAACAGAATAATAAGGGATAAAATAACAATAGCTCTCTTCATGAATACGAAAAAAATAATACCCCTTACCTCAAAAGAAGACTGGATACTTGAATAGTGGGGTAGCAGACTTCTCTTCTTCTTTCTCTCTATAATTTCTCTCTATAATAATTGCTCTATAGCTTTTGTGAATTGGTGAAAAATAATGAAGGAATGAGCTTCTATTTATAGGAAAATATAGTTTCAATAATTGCACATTTTGGGGCTCGAAATATTACAGTATAATACCTTCCTCTTTTCATTTATTTTTAATTTAGTCCTGCAAGTATTATCAAACTTGCACCACCTCCCCTAATAGTAAATAATGTGAATCAATAGTTCAATCATGTGAATCAATAGTTATAATCATGTGAAAATACGAATTACAGTATAATACCTCCATCTATACCTCTATTTTTAACTTAGTCATGCAAGTATTATAAATCTTGCACCACCTCCCCTAATAGTACAAGAATGTGAATCAATAGTACACACATGTGAACAAATAGTTATAATCATGTGAATTAATAGTAATTAATTGCTCATTTATCTGATTAATTACCCGTTTGGTCAGTATAACTTCCAAACATCAATTAATATCGAAATAAATGTCAATTTCCACTAATACTAATAATTCCAACACAATGGAACTATTTTTATCAAAAAATTTATTTTTGAAATTTCAAAGTTTGACTTTTTCTAAAAAAGTCAACTATTGACTTTTTGACCAAAAAGTCAACCCCAAAAAATTTTGGGTTTATAGTCTATCTTTACTAATTTCATCGTTCCGGACTCAAATATCATGTCCGACTCTCCAAATTTAACTCCGAACTCAAATTCAATTTTTAATAACATTTATTCATCATTATTATAATTCACAATATTTAACAACGTGTCGTTTCCTAAGAAAGAGGGCTTTCCGATAAGGATTTCTCCTTATTAGGCATAACAATTAGATGACCAAACCTCTCCTTAACAGAACTTCTAGACGTTGTCAATATTGCAAATAATAATATGAATAACTTTGTCGTCTCAATTATTGATTTAACAAATATATCATTTTATGCAGATCATACTGTGACAATAATTGAATCAATAGTATAGGAGATATGATGCAAAGAATTCATCGTAGCAATAATTGAGTATAAGCGAAGTGACTTCTCACGTAAGCATCAATAATCAATACCGCAGCTACTATGCAACCACGCGTATTACTGTACTTTTACTACTGGGTAGTTCAACAGTTTTAACGGTAACACTTTCGCTGTTATTTTTATAAAAAGATAATTCTGTCATTTTCTTACTACGATAATACTTCCGTTGTGGGGTCCACCAATGATTGTGCTATCGTACGAATATTCCCCGTTAAAAATGAATATTCCCCGACCAATTAAATATTATATAACCACTTGCATACTTTGTAAAATTTATAAATACTACCCACAACTATAACATTATATCAAATTCACACCATAATATTTAAAAAAATATTTTAAGAAATTTAAATCTTTATTCATAAAATTTGGGGTCACACAGTTTTAGTCCGAAGAAAGGAGCATGATTTACCTGCGATTCAAAAGATCACATGGCTCGTGATTGCCCTAAGAAGCCAGTGGTGAGTGCAAGTGGCGCATTGACTATCTTTGGACCAAAGCCGCGATCAAGCCGACCCCTCTGCGAGGACTTTCAATATGACTGATGCAGGATGCTATCTGAGCCTAAGGATGTGGTGTCACGATCATTACGATTAATTGTATTAATGCTTATGTACTATTTAATTTAAGGTGCTACTTGTTCATTTATATCCCATGAATTTGCTCGGAACTTAGATTTGCCTCAAGAAGAATTAGAATTTCCCTTAAGTATAGAGATTTCAAATAGAGAAGTGATTCTCGTTAGATTCATATATAGGAATTGTAGAGTGGACATAAAAGGTCATTTAGATGATGGTAGATTTGATACCAATTAGGACTGGGTGAATTCGATGTTATACTAGAATGGATTGGTTATTCAATTACTTTTAAAGAATTGATTGCTAAAGGAAGTGTGTTAACCTTACGACCATTAAAGGTTGTGTTCTTTAATAAGAAGTCACCTCGACAAGCAAGTTGTCTAACGGTGATGCAAGCCAAGAAGTTGTTGAGACAAGGATGTGTAGGATACTTAGCCTACATAGTCGATACACAGAAAAAGAGTGCGAAATTAGAAGAAATACCAATCATAAGAGATTTTGCAGACGTATTTCCAGATGATTTGTCGGGTCTTCCGCCTGATCGACAAATCGAGTTCGTGATTGATTTACTACCAGGAACGGCCCCGATATCTAAGGCACCATACAAAATAGCCCCGGTAGAAATGAAAGAGTTGATGGTGCAATTGCAAGAATTGCTTGACAAGAAGTATATTCAGCCGAGTGTGTCGCCATGGGGAGCACCGATGTTGTTTGTTAAGAAGAAAGACGGATCAATGCGGCTCTGCATTGATTATCGAGAATTGAATAAGGTCACGATTAAAAATAAGTATCCATTACCAAGAATCGATGACCTATTCGATCGGTTGAAGGGAGCAAGGTATTTCTCTAAGATAGACTTGAGAAAGTGGTTATCATCAGTTGAAGGTGAGTCCGGAGGATGTACCAAAAATAGCGTTCAGGACTCGATATGGTCATTACGAGTTTCTGGTTATGTCTTTTGGTTTAACCAATGCACCTGCAGTATTCATAGATTTGATGAATAGGTTGTTTAAACCATGTTTGGACAAATTTGTGGTGGTATTTATTGATGACATATTGGTATATTCCAAAACCAAAGAGGAACATGTGGAACATTTAAGGGTGACGTTGGAGACGTTGAGAAAGGAGAAATTATACACTAAGTTCTCAAAATGTGAATTTTGGTTGGAGCGTGTACAGTTTCTCGGATACGTTATTGATAAGGACGAAATTTCGGTGGATCCATCTAAAGTTGAAGCTGTAATAAACTGGGATTAGCCGAAGACACCGTCAGAAGTAAGGAGTTTCTTAGGATTGGCAGGTTACTATAGGCGTTTTATTCAAGACTTTTCAAAGATTGCGACTCCGTTGATGAATTTAACTAGAAAGGCAGTTAAGTTTGTTTGGACAGAGAAGTGTGAGGAAAGTTTTCGAGAGTTAAAGAAGAGGCTGAGCTCTGCACTGTGTTGTCATTGCACGATGATCTGAGGAATTTTGTGGTATATAAAGAACGATCGCATAAAGGACTAGGAGTTGTGTGCTTATGCAGAAGGCAGCAGAAAGTTATTATGCGTATGCATCACGTCATTGAAAAGATTACGAGAAGGGGTATCCGACTCATGACTTAGAGTTGGCGGCGGTGGTGTTTGCTCTAAAAATTTGGAGATATTATCTTTATGGAGAGAGGTGTGAGATATATACCGACCATAAAAGTCTGAAGTATATCTTTACACAAAAAGACTTAAACATGCGACAAAGAAGATGGTTGGAGTTGATCAAAGATTATGACTGCAAGATTTTCTATCATCTAGGAAAGGCGAATGTAGTTGCTGATGCCGTAAGTAGGAAGGGACGGGAGAAGTTAATGATGTTAACTGCTCAAGAGAAGCTAGTGTCGAAAATGGTTAAGATGGAGTTAGAAATTAAATATCCGACAGAATCCGATGAAAAGTTATTCGAGATGGGAAATAGTTCAATGCTGGTGGATAAGGTGAAAAATGCACAACTTCATGATGACGACTACGAAAAGATAAAACAGAAAATATCTGTAGGTGATGACAACAAATTCAAAATCGATTCGGAAGGGTTACTTCGACTCGAAGGGAGAATTTGGGTTCCGCAAGTACCAAAAGTTAAGGAGGAAATTCTGAGTGAAGCTCATAATTCAAGATATTCGATTCACCCTGGGAGTACAAAGATGTACCAGGATCTTAGACATCATTTTTGGTGACCGGATATGAAGAGGGATGTGGCTGAATGCGTGGTAAAATTTTTAACGTGTCGTCGAAAGTCAAAGTTGAACATCAAATGTAAGACCCCAACTTTTATGAATAAAGAATAATTTTCTCAAAATATATTTTTGAATATTATGGTTTGAATTTGATATAATGTTATAGTTGTGGGTAATATTTACAAATTTTGCAAAGTAAGCAAGTGGTTATATAATATTCGATTGGTGGGGAATATTCATTTTAACAGGGAATATTCTGATGCGATGGCACAATCATTAAGTGAACCCCATAATAGAAGTATTGTCGTAGTAAGAAAGCATGTAATTATCTTTTATAAAAATAATAATGAAAGTGTTTACCGTTAAAACTATTAAACTACCCTAAGTAGTAAAAGTACAAGAATATGTGCTGCGTGGTTGCATAAGTAGCACATGGTATTGGTTATTGATGCTTACGTGAAAAGTCACTCAGTTATACTCAATTATTGCTACAAAGAATTGTTGCATCATATCACTCATATTATTGATTCAATTATTGTCACAGTATCATCGGCATAATATGATATATTATTAAATCAATAATTGAGATGACAAAGTTATTCATATTATTAAATTTTAATATTTACAATGTCTAGAAGTTCACAAGGAGAGGTTTGGTCACCTAATTGCACCCAATAAGGAGAAATCCTTATCGAAAAGCCCCTCTTTCACAGGAATGACCTGGTTGTTAAATATTGTGAGTTATAATATTAATGATGAATAAGTTCGTGTTGATTAAAAATGAAATTGATAGTTCCATTGTGTTGAAATTATTAGTGTTAGTGGAAGTCGATATTTATTTCGATATTAATTGATGTCTGGAAGTTATATTGACCAATCGGGTAATTAATCGGATAAATGAGCAATTAATTGCTATTAATTCATATGATTATAACTATTTGTTCACATGTGTGTACTATTGATTCAAATTCTTGTACTATTAGTGGTGTTGGTGCAAGATTGATAATACTTGCATGACTAAGTTAAAAATGAAGGTATAGATGGAGGTACTATACTGTAATTCGTATTTTCACATGTGTAGAACTATTGATTTACATGATTTACTATTGATTCACATTATTTACTATTAGGGGAGGTGGTGCAAGTTTGATAATACTTGCAGGACTAAATTAAAAATGAAGGAAAAGAGGAAGGTATTATACTGTAATATTTCGAGCCCCAAAACGTGCAATTATCGAAACTATATTTTCCTATAAATAGAAGCTCATTCTTCCTTCATTTCTCACCAATTCACTAAAGCTATAGAGCAATTATTATAGAGACAAATTATAGAGAGAAAGAAGAAGAGAATGCTACCTCTACTCCAAATATCGATTTCTTTTTAAGGTAAGGGTATTATTTCTTTCATATTCATGAAGAGAGCTATTGTTATTCCATTCCTTATTATTCTGTTGGAATAACCTGTATATGCGAAGTACCGCATACATGGTGAAATTCTTCTATAATTCCATTCTTTATTATTATGTTGGAATAACCTGTCTATGCGAAGTACCGCATACATGGTGAAATTCTTCTATTATTCCATTCTTTAATATTTTGTTAGAATATCCCGTCTGCAAGTGATTACGCATTTGACTGGTTCCATTCTTTATTATTCTATTGGAATAACTCCGTGCAATGGCCTATCCATCGCATGCATGGTGAATTCTTTTGTTATTCCATTCTTTATTATTCTATTGGAATATCCTATATGTGCGGATGACGCATGACATGGTTTCATTATTTATTATTACGTTAGAATAACCCGTCATGCGGTTTATCATATGCATGGTGAATTCTTCTATTATTCCATTCTTTATTATTCATTGGAATAACTTTTATCCATGTGGATTACCACATGCATGGTGAATGATCCTTCGTATTCATTCCTTATTAAATTGTGGAAATGATCTCGTTTCACGTGGATTATTGCATGGCGAAAATCCATTCATAGATTTCATATATTCTATTATAATCGGTTGGTTAAAGTTTTCGCTTCTATACTCCATGAAATTAGTGGAATATCCTTGATATTTGCGCTTCATCCAAAGATCTTTTCATGAAAATATTCTTCCGAGCATTCTTGAATTTTACTCTACAAAGCAAAGATCATGTTGACAATTTGGACATTATTGATTTCGGATAAATTAAATTATAAATCTTTAAAATTTATCCTTGAACTTGTTTTATTAAATTATTATGTCATTGTCATCATCCTCATGCATATGTTGTTATTAAAGTTATCTTTGGCTTACGTGCATAGATGAACTTGGTATGATTATGATCAGGGATTATTCGGTATAATCATGACCGTAATGTGACGAATGATGTGGTAAAAGTTCTCATTGGCCTGTAGTTCATTGATGGACAGTTGTTGGTATGATTATAACCAGGGATTATTCGGTATAATCATGACCATTGATGATTACATGAATATCATTGGTCGTGGTGTAGTGCGAGGATGATGTGGTTTATTTATTAAGTTGAGTCTTGGTGATAAAGTTGATGAAAATCTTTTAAATCATGTAAGATAGTAGATTTTATGCTCTACTTGACTCTTCTAATGGATTGCTTATTCATTATGCAGCTTAAACTTGTTGTCTCATTATATTCTATCGGTTTAACATTTTTGAGGGCTAATGATAATTTATTCTGCATTATCTTAGTCATAATATTTCTTATTGGGCTAGTTGAGCTCACCCTTTGCTTTCATTTTCTCTTGTGAAATGAGAACATAATTGGGACTAGTCGGGAAGCGGAGTGATCGGTCCGATGATGATAGCATTAGTAGTCCTCACTATTTCATTAAATAGTGTGATAATAAATGTAATGAGGACTCCATTGAGTGTGGATATTGTCTAGATGACAATATTTGTATTAAAACTTACAGCATGTGTTTTGTCGTATTTTACACAACAGTTGTATAATTAAGTTTTTAATTGTATTTTGTACCATGTATTTGGCGACTCAAGATGGGTGATGTATACCTATTTTGGGGGTGTCACAGTTGGTATCAAAGCTTAGGGATATGATCCCTGGCTGAGATGTGAGACAAGAATTAGGAGGGGAGAGACGGGGAATTCTTTCGCTAGTATGACCTACCTAAGTTTATTTGTTATTTAATTGGTCTGTCAGAGTATAGGGATAATATGTGATATGTTAATTAACCCTTGTTTTGTGGCAGTATTTGAAAATGGCATCCAAAAATATTGAGATAAGTAATGAAGCACATGAGACCGTTGAGTCACTAACGATCAATACCCAGGGTAATGTTCAACAGGAAGATAATAATCCTCATGTAAACAATAACACCGATGAAATGGTGAACAATGGGATGTTTAGAGGCTTTATGCAATTCATGCAACATCAGGCGAGAGCGGCTCCTGTCCAAAATGCAGGTGGAAACACTGACAACTCTCGGACGGTCACCACTAAGCAGTTCAAGGAGCTGGGACCACCGGAGTTTTTTGGAGAGCTAAAACAACTTAAGGCGGAGACGTGGATAAAGCAAATCAACAAGATATTTGATGTCTTGGGATGCTCCGAGGAGCAAAAGGTTCCATTTTCCACCTTCATGTTGTGAGTAGAGGCAGATTACTGGTGGGAATCTTTAAAGCGTACTCAACCTGCCGCACTCAAAATGTCTTGGGAGAAGTTCCAAGAGCTGTTCAATGACAAGTACTTTCCTAAAAGTATTCGTCACATGAAGGAGGTAGAGTTCATCAAGCTTGGGCAAAATAATATGACCGTAGCGTAGTACGAAGCTATGTTTGCTGAGTTGTCTCAGTTTGCGTCCCACTTGGTTGATTATGAGGAGAGAATGACGCGGATGTTTCTAAGAGGTTTGAAACTCGAGATACGTTAATACCTAATTTCTCACAAACTGTGTTTGTATTCAGATGTGGTGAATAGGGATCAGTTATTGGAGCGCGATAATGAGTCAACCCAACCAAGAGAGAGCAGCCGACAAGTCGATAATACCAGTGGTAGCAGTCATCAAAGCGATGACAATAAGCGTGGAGGGAATCAACATGCAAGAAATGGTAATCACTTCGGTGGTAATCATGGCCATGATAATAAGAGTGGACATTTCAAGAAGAGGAGATTCAACAATGATGGAAAGACGTCAGCACCAGCATCTGTTGTTAAGGAAGGAGAACGACCGCCGGTCGTATGTTTCAAATGCGGAGGGGAGGGACATATCAGTCCAAACTGCGTGATGCAGTCCAAAACATGTTATAATTATAGAAAAGAAGGTCACCTAGCCCAATTTTGTCCTGCACCATAGTCAAGTCCAGCTGGGATGGGGGCATCAAAGGGTGTCCCAGACAAGACAAAACCGGTAGTTTAAGGGAGAGCATTTTTCGTAACCTCCTAAAAAGCTTGGAATCCGAACGAGGTGATCACGGGTAAGCTAATCATAAACTCTAGCGAAGTTTATACTTTATTTGATACCGGTTCTACCCATTCTTTTATTTCTCCTGCTTGCGCTCAATGTTTGAATTTAACTCCAGAGAAATTAGACTTTGATTTATCTGTTGAAACTCTGTTAGGAGAAATCTTCATCACATCCACTGTTTATAAGTCTTGTTTGATTCAAATCGGTAACCGCACGTTACCTGTCGATCTTATTTCTTTGAAAATACTTGTATTTGATGTGATTTTAAGGATTGATTGGTTAACTACTCATCATGCTAAAATCGATTGTTTTCGTAAGGTTGTTAGCTTTCATATTCCTAACAAACCTATTATGCGAATTCAAGCAACCAAACCACTAAAATCAATCACTGTCATATCAAGTCATAAAGCTATTCGCTTATTGAAAAAGCGGATGTCAAGCTTTCTTAGCCCATGTCACGGATTTAAATAAAAATATCGATTTGAATGATATTTCTATTTTAATAAATTTCCGACGTATTCCCTAAAGAACTTCCCGGCCTACCCAGTGTGAAATTGAATTTTGTATCGCCCTTGAATCCTAAGACAAAACCCATTTCCAAAGCCCCATATCGAATGGCTCCTATTGAACTTCGAGGAGTTAAAACCCAACTACAAGAATTTTTAAACATCGGTTTTTCATTCATCCCCTAGTACGTCTCCTTGGGGTGCTCCTGTTCTATTCGTGAAGAAGAAAGATGGAAGTATGCGACTTTGTATTGATTATCGGGAGTTGAATCATGTCACCAACAAAAATAGGTACCCGTTGCCTCGCATTGATGACCTGTTTGACCAGTTGCAATGAGCCAAATTCTTTTCAAAGATTGATCTTCATTCCGAATATCATCAGTTAAAAATTAAAACTGATGACATTCCAAAGACTGCTTTCAGAACTTGGTACGGGCATTATGAATTCCTAGTCATGTCTTTTGGATTGACTAATGCTCCTGCTGCTTTTCATGGACATGAAGAACTGAGTATTCAAGGAATATTTGGATCACTTTGTGGTCGTCTTTATTGATGACATCCTCATATACTCCAAAACCCGTGAAGACCATGAGCAACACTTGAGGCTGATACTCCAAAAGCTTCGTGAAAACAAGCTATATGCCAAATTGAAGAAATGAGAGTTCTGGCTTGAGGAAGTTGCTATCAAATAGAAGATAGTAGATTTTATGCTCTACTTGACTCTTCTAATGGATTGCTTGTTCCGCTGCAGTTAAACTTGTTGTCTATTATATTCTATCAGTTTAACATTGTTGAGGGCTAATGATAATTTATTCTACATTATCTTAGTCATAATATTTCTTACTAGGCTAGTTGAGCTCACCCTTTGCTTTCATTGTTCTCTTCAGGAAATGATAACATAGTTGGTACTAGTCGGGGAACAGAGTGACGGTCCAGATGATAGCATTAGTAGTCCTCACTATTCTGTTAAATACTGTGATAATAAATGTAATGAGGACTCTATTGAGTGTGGATATTGTCTAGATGACAATATTTGTATTAAAACTCACATCATGTGTTTTGTCGTATTTTACACGATAGTTGTATAATTAAGTTTTTAATTGTATTTTGTACCATGTATTTAGCAACTCAAGATGGGTGATGTATACTTGTTTTGGGGGCGTCACATCAAAGGCCAAGCGGATTATTACAACCGTTAGAGATACCAGAATGGAAGTGGGAGCATATCACAATGGATTTTGTGGTAGGTCTTCCAACGACTCAACAAGGTTACGATGTCGTCTGGGTGATTGTCGATCGACTGACGAAGTCGGCACACTTTTTGCCAATCAAGATTCGATTTACTCTAGATCGGTTAGCAAAGTTGTATGTGAAGGAAATTGTATCAAGACACGGTGTACCAGTGTCCATTGTATCAGACAGAGATCTGCATTTCACATCTAATTTCTGGAAATGACTACAAAAATGCTTGGGGACACAGCTGAGAATGAGCACAGCGTACCATCCTCAAACCGACGGACAGAGTGAGAGAACCATCCAAACACTAGAAGATATTCTCAGAGCATGTATCATGGATTTTAAGGAAAATTGGGATGATCATCTACCATTGGTGGAATTTCCTTACGAAGCGCTATACAGCAGAAAGTGCATAACTCTGTTATGTTGGGACGAGGTAGGTAAACGTCAGATATTGGGTCCAGAATTGGTACAACAGACTGTCGAGATCATCAAGATTATTCGAACAAGATTAATAGCGACCTGACAAGATGATGTAAGAAATATGTCGATCAAAGATCGACAAAATAGAGAATTGATGCCGGTGAGTTATGTTTTCTTGAAAGTGACTCCCTAGAAGGGGAAAATTCGATTTGGCAAGAAAGGGAAATTGAGCCCTAGATTTATAGGACCTTTCGAAGTGCTTCGACGAGTTGGCGAAGTGGCGTACGAGGTAGCTTTACCTACGGAGTTGGAACATATTCATAATGTTTTCCATGTATCAGTATTGAGGCCATATAAGCCTGATTATAAGCATGTTATCGAATATGAGCCCTTACAGTTTGAGAAAGTTTTGTCATATGAAGAAGTCCCTATTCAAATTGTTTATAGAAAAGAGCAAGTACTGAGGAATAAGGTGATACCTTCTGTTAAGGTAGTCTGGAGGAACCACAATGCTGAGGAAGCTACGTGAGAACTTGAAAGTGTTATGATGGAGAATTATCCTTAGTTATTTGCTTGATTTTGTATAGCGATTCTGGGGACAAAATCTTGTTAAGGAGTGAAGAAAATGTAACGAATAAATTTTTTGAGTTGTGATTCTGGGGACAGAATCCTTTTAAGGAGGGAATGATGTAACGATCAAGAAATTTGTAATTTAATTTAAATATTTATTGAATTAAATAAATATTTTAAATAATTTTTTTCTTGAGGAAATAAATAATTGATGAATTATGGTGAATTAATTTAGTAACTAAATTAATTAATGTTAATTGAGTTGAATAATGATAATTTTATTTGAAGGATTTAATTTAAGAAAATAATTAAATTTAATCAATTGCTTAATATTTAAGAAGATAATTTAATTAAGTGAATTGTTTAATATTAAATGAATAAATTAAATAAAGTGATGTTTCTAATTTAGTAATTAAATTAGATATATAATTATTTATTAATTCTAAGGTATAATGATAATAAGAATTTTATTATTATTATAAGCTAAAACCAAAGTTATTTAATTAACAAAATTAATGATGTGACATGAAAACTATATAATATAAATAATATAAAAATAATCTAGTTGGAGGAAATTCTGGTTAGCCAAACAAGGCCTTGTGGCCTTTGGCATTATTCAACTGACGCCTTTTGTTATTTTCTAACTGATAGAGAACGTGCCATATAAGTTTATTATACGCATCTTATTTTTTCCTCCTAAGGCTATAGTCAATGAAGAGAGAAACATAGTGAAGAGCGGAGAGTTGGTGAGAAAAAAGGGGAAAACCACAAAGATTTGAGAAGGAAGAATCACAGTGATTTTGAGAGAGGGTCATCATCTTTTGCTAGCATTCAACTAGGGTATTAAAGGTATAATTTATCTTAATTTTCTTTGCAATACCTATTGTAACGACTGAGAAATTCAGATTTATTATAAAATGATTTTATTGAATTAAATAATAAATAAAATTATATTCTATGTGTTATCAAGATGGTTGTCATTGTATAACCTAATGATGTGGGAATGTCGTAGTAATTTAGCTACATGAAGGAATTAAAGTGTTTGGATTTCCAAAACGAAAATAAAAGTTTTCCGAAAAAATTTTCGACAAACACTATTCATCGGTATTTGCTCGGGAATTATTTTTGAATTTCTGAGAAATACTTCATGATAGAATGTCAAGGTAAGATGGATTGTGTAATAATAATCTAAGTATGGAAAACGAAATATTTCGCTTGCAGACTTAAATTGAGGATGTTAAGGAAAAAGATTTATTAATAAATTAAGTAAATGATCGTATGATACATGAGTATTGTACGAGATAATGAATATGAGAATAATACAATGTATTATATGAGTTCGTATGAATGACGGTATATCGTATATAACGAAGTTGTATATGAATTTGGATACAAGAATGATAAGTAAACAATACATGTGTATTGAGCAATGATATTGGACTTGTAAGATTATACAAGCCAAAGTATATTAATGGTGAGGCCCAATTATTAATTAATGAACAAGTTAGTGTTTATTAATGCAAGCCCAAAAGCTAAGTTAATCTAAGCCCAAGCTAGGATCCAATGAATTGTAGTGACCCATGGGGCAAACCATGTTAATGTGGTTAATCTTGGTAATCAAGTATAAAGTGTGATGACCAAGTACTAGATGTAATGACCAAGCAAGAGATAAGAGTTGTATCAACCAAGTAATGAATAGTAAGGAGGTGACTTAAGGAGGTGGCTTAACCTAATTACTAAAGTACCCTAACTTTGCAAATTCTATAAATAGAAGAAGATTGCTAGCCATTTGTTACTTGTTCAAATAATCTAGTAATTACAAAGTGCTTAAGTGTTAGAGAGAATAAGCAACAATAAGCTACTTTCATTTGTGAGAAGAAGAAGAAGACTTATTCCAAAGAACTTCAAAGGGTAAGACTTTTTCTCCAATTATCTTCTATCTTTACCATGATAGGTTGATAAGAAAAGTATGGATTAAGGAACATGAATGTTAAGAAGTAAGAAGAATGATTAATAAATGGACTTAAAGCGCGATAAGTCGAAATAAGTCATTTAAGCTTACATAAGTTATAAACTTATGAAGAAGCTATATGAACTTGTTATAAGTTTCCTTAAGATATTTATATGAAAACAAAGAGCTTGTATGAATTTGTATCATGTATACATGAATGAAATTATATGATGAGAACATATAAGTATGATGATTAAAAGACTTTAATTATCATAAGTCATGAACAATGAAGCTATAAGTAGTTTATACTTTAATAAGTTATAAACTCATGAAAGAATAAGTCAAAATCCATAATGAAAATAAGTTGTTGTAATAAGTATGTTGAGATGTTCATATGATAAATTGAATTCATTTGAAGTAATGAATAAATCATAAGTAATGAAGATTTGCCGGAAATTGCACGATTAGACGATAATCGTCGAATTCGTGAAATTCTCGGAATAGAAGTCAAATTTTGTGTTTGAACTCGGAAATTTTAGTTTTCGATGGAGACAAGTCATATTTGGCATTATAAAGTTGTTCACTCAAAAATGAATGAATTTTGACTTAGAACGAAGAAACGAGCGTTGAACGTTCACGAACATTTATCGTTTTCGTTAAAAATGAATGAATAGGTGAATTTTTAGTAAACGAAGTCAAATAGATAAAATTCTTGTATGAACGCATAGAGTGTGTAATTTGTGAACCGTAGGCTTTTGAATGAGCCAATTCGGACTTATAACGAAGAAGTTATGAGCTCGGGAAGTTCGCAAAGTTGCAAATCTGTCAAAACAATCTGGTGCACAGAGTTAGCGCCGCGGCGCCAGTCCAAGAGTAATTCATCGCACCGCAGCGCCGTGAATAATCCATGAGCTACTGAAGAATGGCGCCACAGTGTGGCTCTCATCGAGTAAGCACTTTCATGGCCAAATAGCCAAGTCAGGACACACCCTATCGTTAACTCACACAAGCTTGTAACGCGCTTTAAAGAAAAATCTGTTTGGCGCCAGAAATAGCCGACCCTAGAACAATGATAGTAAAGAATGTTTATGAGTATAAAGAAGGGAATGAGATTAATTCAAAGTGAACCTACCTTGAGGAACTTAAAGTAACATTGTTAAAACTTTATTACACCTTAAGGATTGTGCATAAAGGTTGATAATTATCTATTCAACTATGAATGCAAGTAGAATGACAAGACAGAATTGATAGTAAACAAATCTAATACATGATTAGATTGAGATGAAGGTTAAGATATAGTCGGATACTTACTTGATTATATATGACCTAATGCAAGTAGAATAACATTGTTATGTGATCATGTATTGTAGAGACTTGAAAGACTCAAACATAAAGTAATTAAACCGTAGCAGACGCTGAAGGCAAGTATTCTAACCCTTGTCTCAGTTCAATCTGAACAAGTTTTGTAATTCATGTATCCTTACGCATGAATTGGTGTATGATTAAGTTAAAGCCAATTCTTTCGACTAGACTTAATGCATTTGGTGGATTGTTGATAGTTTATCCAACTATTATTAAATGTTGTTATCTTTTGTCAACTACCCGATATGGCTTTCAAAAGAAGACTGAGTATGATAAACAACTGTTTTGTCGTCATACAACAGGCACATGAGGTTTCCACAAATTAAACGTACATACGTTTAATGAATGTAGTGTTGATCAACATAGAGTACTATAGGCTAATCACCTAGAAGTGCTCGTAAGTAATACCGGACTTACGGACTTAGTGTCGGGTTGTCCTTTTTAAAGAAAGAATGAAATACTCAAGGTCTTGGATCGGAGTCTATGTTTTACTGGATACCATTCATTGTGAAACAGTTTGAAAGGAAGATGAAGTGCTATTTTGAATTATCGGTGAGTACTTCGCAAACTCTTTGTTCAATTATTGAAGATATACGATTCTTATGTGTCAAGCATGTTGTTATTGAAATTGTTATACTTTACGAAGCTAGTTATGCTCACTCTTGCTTGAACCATATGAATGCAAATGCTAAGACTAAACGTCCGAATGATCGAATAAGGATAAAGGAAAGGCTAAAAGCGGATCGTTAATGGCATACATGTAATAGTGTAGGTTTAATGTTGTATTGTATTTGATATTATGATAAAGAACCTTTGTAATGGGTATAGACCGGAAATGTAAATATTACTTTGAATATATAGAAGTCATATTCGTTCTTTTGAGGTTTTCAATTGAATGAATGTATGAATGGTAGTACCGTGTAGCACCATAGGTCGGGTTGGAAGATACCCAAATTTGGGGGCGTCACAGGTTGGTATCAAAGCATAGGTTATAAAACTTAAGGGGGGGAATTAGAACCTTAAGTCATAACCTTAAGAAAAGATAAAGAAGTAAAAGATGAAAAGTAACCCTATAAAAATGCATTATAATTATGTTGTGTGTTTTTTTATTATTCTACTGACATGTACTAATCAAACTATATTGTTTTGTTGTAGATGTCAAGAGAAAATGAAATGTATAGAAATATACATGTAGTAAGCGAGGATTCGGTAAATCGGGTAGAGATACTACCAAATCCCATAGCAGTAGAACCAGAAGTGGTGGCAATCGAGTCTGGAGACTCGGACAACTTAGACTACATGTCTATATTTGATGGCAT
The DNA here is from genome assembly GCA_020205615.1 of Panax quinquefolius. Lineage (NCBI taxonomy): Eukaryota > Viridiplantae > Streptophyta > Magnoliopsida > Apiales > Araliaceae > Panax > Panax quinquefolius. Next base: position 49,236,709 of record CM035159.1, read on the forward strand.
GCTAGAGGAAGAGGTGGATATGATGTCTTTTGACCAGATAGCACCTACAGAAGAGTTGACTACAGGGGAGTCAATGAAGGCATTATTCATGTCAATATTGGATAGAAACGTCCAATATTGTAAGGAGGTTAAGGAGTTAAAAGAGGAACTCCAAGCTGTCCGTGAGAACAAGACTAGTATGGAAAGGATGTGGGAAGAGGAGCATGATGATCGAATTTTAGCTAAGGACAAGGTCCATGAGCTGAAATGCGAAGTCTTTGAGCTCAAGCAGGAGCTAAAGACTAAAAAACAGAAGGTAGAGACACTACTACAAAACAGTAAATAGACAACGCGAAAAAAAATGTTGTGGTTTGAGTCAGAAAAACGTCATGGTTAAGGGTGTCATCTATTTGACACCCTTACACAACGTTTTAAAAACATTGTAGTTAAGCACAATATACAACGTTTTTTAAGAAAAAAACGTTGAAGATTTGTTTTTCAAAAATTAACAGATGCTTAAAAACGTTGTAGTAAATATAATTCCACAACGTTTTTTGAATAAAAACGTTGTTATTTAGTATATCAGACAACGTTTAGACACATTTACACAACGTTTTTAAAATGTTGTAGATTAAAAAAAAAAGAAAAAAAAATTATAATTCACCTACATTACCAATGCACCTGCAATATACTAATACATCCCAATAATACCATTTGTTTATAGTTTCAAATTACTACATCCACAAAATCTATACGAAACTATCCATAAGCACTGAAGTGTCGTATACTACAGCAGCAACAGAACTGCAGTTATACTCAAAGTTCAAACTAAAATATAGTCACACCTAACCAATAAAGCAGAAATAGGAAAGAAAAATACTCAAAATTCAAGCTAATTTTTGTGCCATTTTCTTTTGCTGATTTTGAGTACTCCAAGCCTTCAGCCTGTTGTTGACACATTTCTTGCAGTTCCCGCACTGGATGCATAAAAGAAATTGAATAATAACATGATCCCATCACATAAGCTCTGCCTGCATCACACTTTGAATTCAGTGGAAATCTGATACCAGCTGAAAAGACAGAATGAAAATAAAAAGAAAATAATCAGAGACAACTGACGCATGGTATAAATTTCTAGCCCACCCAGTTCATAAACTTTTCCCATGCTGGTGCCACCATCTTTCAAGGCCGCAACAATGGCAGAAGCAACATCAACAACAAACACGGGTTGAATTCTGCAAACACACTGTTAAGAACCAAATCTAACAAAAAGTTTGGAGTATAATTCACATTTTCCAATAGTATTTTAGAAATCAACAAGGTTTCAGTTGGAATAGTACTTGGTAGATCCATCACCAAAAAGTGGGAGAAAACAGTCTAACAAGAATACATCATATAGATCTAACAAGAATAAGTTGAACGTTAGAAAACATGAATCCACTTTTAAGTGGAAAACAGTCTGAATTCAGTATTGCTGAACACACCTGCTTTTCCAGTTTTAATGAAGCTAAAATGCTTATTCTTCATAAGAAAGTCAGCAATAAAGGCTAAAGAAAAAGAACATATTAGTATGTAAGTAGCAAACCAAAAGGCAAATCTGCTTTATTTATTGAGCAGCTACAATGAACTGAAATTAACTCGGTATAACTTACAGCTCAGTCATTTTTGCATCAAATTGACGTGCATCAAATTGAGAACCTTCTGGTGCAGCCATGACTATAGCAAGTAAAAGAGATGAACATTACTCACATGAATTTATGAAAAGGGAACAAGAACCAGTCTAAAACATTCTAAATTAAAACCAAATATCGAAACATGCAATCATTTGATATGGATCCATCAAACTGTATCTAGACCAATAAGACATGCAATATAAGTGTATAGCAGACCATTTGATGGGAAATAGTAGTAGAAACTAAATTTTAAAATAGTCATGTTTACCAACACATACAATCATAAGATATTTCTAGCTCAAAACATATAAGCAAAACAATACAATACAACTCTGAAAATAATATCATCTTTGTTCCGATAAGAACATCTAGGATAATTCAAGGCTAACCAAACATGAGATGGAACACAAGTTCCAGAACAAAAAAAGCAACTTAAAAGATAATCTGAAACACATCAACCTACCAATCACTGCATCCTTCACATTGAACCATTAGGTCATCAGGATTGTACAACATCTCACATTTACAGTACCTGCCATATTACAATGAGCTAGAAAAATCAAACTAGTATAAACTTTCAGAAGCTAAAAAATAACATATGATTATTTCTAGACAAAGTTTTCAACTAAGCTACCTGGTCATTGATCATATCATACAAAATTCAAATTCATCAAACTTCAAAATAAAAACTTAAATTTTCCATGATTGCACACAGCACTGTGAACTAATTTTGTTCGTGGAAGAGTTGGATCTGTAGCTACATCCTGTAAGACCTGGGTGCGCTCCCCAACAGAGTGGTGTACTTCATTCATGTAGACACAATTGTTATCGGCAACCTCCTGCACAATTTTAAACAGATATTTAAAAAGAACCAGGAAAATGGGATGGTCTTGTCCAACTAGTTATACAATCAATATACTCCTCTTTGGTAAAAAAAAATAATTAAATAAATAAGGGATAAGAGAAGGGTATTAGTAAACATTAACAATTTTTCCTCTGTTCTCAATGGGATTATTTTTTTAATAGTAAAAGTACACCAAATAAATGCGTTACACTGTAAGTAGGAGCAGAATCAACTAAAACTGCAAGTTTTAGTATAACGTCAATTATTTTAGTTTAAACAAACTTAACACGAGAGGTTATGAAAATTAAGCGTCTGTAAACCACTGGAAGCTTACCCATTTTTGGCCACTGAATTTGCAGCACTCATAAAGGAAAAGAAGTAGGAAAATATGATTAGGGCCTAATGTATGTTCCAATTACAGAAGATAGTTCAGACAAACCACAACTTAATAGAAAGGTAGAGAAGGAAGGTATCTGTGCGTACTCAACTCCAACAGTGAGGGCTTGAATAATATAACATGTCGCATAATTCTTCCCATACATTACATAGTAGAAACCGCAAATAAAGTAACAATTTTTAGCTAGGAAATCTATATGAAAACAATAGCTATCTAAAATAAAAAAATGTCAAATCAAATTTGTTTCCAAAAAACAACCAACAGCATGCCTTTGTGATAATCCCTTCTAGTCAGAGACAATTTAAACCCAAAGGTCCCAAACCCCCTTGCTTCCCCAGCAACAAAACTAACAAATACATAGAAAATCAAAACCTTACTCAGTAAGTAGTGCTAAAGAAACCCTTTCATTTCGCCCTTTCGTCTTTACTTCTCCACGCACCGGCGACGTCGATTTTCTTCCTTCAAAAAGACGACGAGGGTTTCCCCTGCTGCATCGGGTAGTGCTGTGACATATCAATCGCGTGCTGGTCCTTGGAAATCAGATTCAAGCTTAGAGAAGTTCTGGTTCAGATCTAAGCTTAGAGAAGCTTAGAGAAGCTTAGAGAAGCTTAGAGAAATGAGAGACGAATGCGATTGAAATATGCGATTGAGAAGTTCCGGTTCAGATCAAAGCTTAGAGAGAAGTTCCGGTTCAGATATAAGCTTAGAGAAGCTTGGAAATTATCTGTGCGTGTTGGTCCTTGGAAATCAGATCTAAGCTTAGAGAAGCTTAGAGAGATGAGAGACGAATGCGAGACGAATGCGAGAGAGACTTTTAAGTTTTCATTTAACCGCTTTTTTTTTAGCTCCTTGTTTTACTTGATAGACAAACATTTTTTTAAAAAAATGTTATCTAGTTAAAACTAAAAATATGTCATTTTAAATAGATAACGCCAGTATATATATCTACTGATATTTTTCTTTAAAACGTTGTAAAAAAATATCATAACGCGTTTTTTATAAAAAGCGTTATGGTTTAAGTTGTTGCTTCATTTAGTATTTTGTAGTAGTGAGAGGATGTCCTATATCATGGGAGTTCCATGTGAATTTCCGCAGTAAGTAGCTGGGTATCCGATAGAAGAAAGGCAGACCCAACATACTATCAGTCGAGATGTTATTGCCGATCCGCCAAGAAAGATTTTGAGAATGCCATACTACAGATGTAATCTAGCAATAGCTAGAATAGTTTAGATATGTAAATATTATGCATCTAAGTAGTGACGTAAAACCCCTTTGTATATCAAAGGGTAGTCTTTTGTAAATCCCAAATTTTTGGAAAGCAATTCATGGATAGTAATGTAATCGACTTAGGCTAAACAATGTAAGTAGTATTATACTACAAGTAATGAATCAATATAAGTCTTTTTATGGAATATATTGAGTCATGAGTATAAGTTATTGTTTCATCACAAATAATAACTAACCAACAAGAAGAAAGTAATAATGATGTGTTGTTTTCTTAACAGCAAAATGCCGCCAAGAAGGAAACAACGAAATCAAGATTCTAATGTTAATCAATCGGAGGGAGGTCCGGTTAATCCAATGCAAGAGTTCGTTAATCTTTTAATGGCCGCGTTTAATAGAATTGGGGCTAATGTACCCATAAATCCTGGGGTAGTACGAGCTACTACTCTTAAGGATTTCAAAAGTGTCGATCCGCCGGAGTTCAAAAGAATTACGGACCCTATAGAAGCCCAGACTTAGGTGAACGAGATCGAGAAAGCATTTGTAATAGCAAATGTCGATGAAGGTCAGAAGGTTGCCTTTGCAACCTATTTGATGAAGGGTGAGGCCAATTTCTGGTGGGAGGCAAACCAGGCTAGGATCGGTATAGAAAATCTAACGTGGGTGAGGTTCAAGGTGATTTTCTTCGAGAACTATTTTCCCACAAGCATGTAGGGAAGAATGGAGATGCGGTTTCTTGATTTAAAGCAAGGGGATATGACGGTTCCCCAATATGCTGCCAAGTTTAATGAACTGACAAGGTTTGCTCCACATCAAGTGGACACGGAGGTAAGGAAGGCTAGACGATTCGAGCAGAGCTTGAAACCCTGGCTCTATAGCCGAATTTTTGTGTTCCAAAGTACTTCTTTTGGAACCATACTAGAAAAAGCAATAATTCTTTGAGGGTGGGAATGAGGCTCTTAGCTTGATACCATAAAGATAAGAAAAATAAGGGTAAAGCCGAGGGAGGAATGAAGACCGAGGGAGCCAGAGGTAGTGGTGACGTTCAAAAGAGGAAGGGATTTAACTATGGGAATATAGTAGTAAAACAAGGGGATCCTAAGAGGAGGATGGAGGTCTGTAAAACCTGTGGAAAGACTCACTTAGGAGTCTGTCTCAAGGGGAAGGTAATATGTTACAACTGTGGACAAGAAGGGCATATTTTGCCTAACTGTCCAAGTCCAAAGAAAAATCATGGATGTTTTTTATGTGGATCAACTGACCACATAGCAAAGAACTGCCCGAAGAAAGGGATGGACGGAAATAAGGGCACTAATAGCGGTAAATTAGCTATTGGTGGTCCAAATATGATAGCCGGGTAGTGATGGCCTTACCTTTAATATGACGGCCCAAGATGCGGTGGCATCGGGGATGAATTCTGTAAGTATTATTCCGATCAACAACATAAATGCTTATGTGCTGTTTGATTCGGGTGCTACTTGTTCGTTTATAGCATGTGATTTTGCTAGACGATTAGAATTATTTCACGAAAAGTTGTCTATACCTTTGAGCATTAAGGTAGCAAACGAAGAGATAATTCCTGTTGAAGATATTCATAGGAGTTGTTGTGTAGATATACGTGGTTGTAAGTTATTGGTAGATTTAATACCGATAAATTTAAGAGAATTCGACGTAATTCTCGAAATGGATTAGTTGATTAACCATGGTGCAATTATAGATTGCCAAAAGAAATGTGTGAGCATTAGGACGTTGAGACAACCTCCTGTAATATTTTACGGTAATAAATTGCTGGGACGTTCGTGTTGCCTTACGATGACACAAACTAGAAAACTTTTAAGGAAGGGGTGTGTAGGTTATCTGTGCCATGTTGTTGACACCCAGCGAGTGGGAGCAATCGTGGAACAAATACCTATAGTAAACGAATTCATGGATGTATTTCCAAGTGAGTTACCGGGTTTACCACCGGATAGGGAGATCGAATTTGTAATAAACATTGTGCCAGGAGCGACACCAATCTCAAGGGCACCATACCGTATGGCGCCTGTGGAAATTAAAGAGCTAATGGTTCAGTTACAGGAACTATTGGATAAAAAGTACATTCAACCAAGTGTTTCCTGGTAGAAACACCAGTATTGTTTGTCAAGATGAAAGACGGATCGTTAAGGCTTTCAGATCGACTCACGAGAGTTGAACAAGTTAATGATAAAGAATAAATACTCATTGCCCAAGATCGATGATCTCTTTGATCAGTTGAAAGGGGCAAAGTATTTTTCTAAAATAGATTTGCGGATGGGGTATCATTAATTTAAGGTTAGGAAGGATGATGTACCAAAGATAATATTTAGGACTCGTTATGGTCATTACGAGTTTCTGGTGATGTCATTTGGGTTTACTAATGCACCAAAGCTGACATTTATGGATATGATGAGCAGTGTTCAAACAATATTTGGACAAGTTAAGTCGTTGTGTTTATCGATGATATTCTAGTCTCATTCTAAGTCGCCGGAAGATCATGTCTTTGAACACTTAAGAATAGTGTTGGAGACACTAAGAAAGGAGAAATTATATGCAAAATTCACTAAGTGTGAATTTTTGGCTAGAAAAGGTGTAGTTTTAGGTCGTCATCATTGACGAAGGGATTTCGGTGGATCCGGCGAAGGTATAAGCGGTAATGAAATGGGAACAACCAAAATGCCGACTAAGGTGCGGAGTTTCTAGGGTTAGCGAGGATACTATCAAAGATTTATCCAAGATTTTTGAAGATAGCTACCCAGATTGACTAACTTGACAAGGAAGACGGTGAAATATGTATGGACGGATAAATGCAAAGCAGTTTTCAAGAAGCTGAAGAAAAGATTGAGTGAAGCGCTGTTTGTCATTACCGGATGACACGGGAGTTGAAGGATTATGAGAAAGTTTATCCTACTCATGATCCGAGGCTCAGTCGTGATAGTATTTGCCTTAAAGATATGGAGACATTATCTTTATGGGAAAAAATGAGATATACTGCACTATAAGAGTAAAATATATCTTCGCCACGAAGGAGTTGAATATGAGAGCAGAGAAGATGGTGGAGTTGATAAAGGATTATGATTGTGAAATCCTGTATCACCCTTGGGAAAGCCAATGTAGTTGCTGACGCCTTAAGTAGGAAGGGTCAGGAAAAGTTGTCTATGTTAACTACTCAAAATGAGTTAATAACAGAGATGGCTAGGATGGAGATAGAATTGAAGATCCGAGTGAATGGGATGAGATACTTTTTACGACGGAGATCACGATCTACCATCGTAGAGAGAGTCGAGGAGGTGCAACTCAAAAGCGATGAGTGTGTGAGAGTGAAGAAGATGTTAGTGGATGAAAAGGATATTAAGTATAGTCTTGATAATGAGGGATTATTAAGATTTGAATGAAGAATTTGGGTTCAATGATGAGGCCGGAATTAAAGGAGCGGAGTTCTACAAGAGGCTCATAGTTACAAGAAGCTCATAGTTGAAGGTACTCGATACATCTGGTAGTACTAAGATGTATCAAGACCTTCGATAGAGTTTTTGGTGGTAGAACATGAAAAGAGAAATAACAGAGAGTATGTGAGTAGGTGCTTGACTTGTCAAAAGTTAAAGGTGAACAACAACGACCAGTGGGATATTATTGATGAATTGGAAATTCCAGAATAGAAGTGGGAGCATATCACGATGGACTTCGTGGTGGGACTTCCGACAACAACAAAAGGGTACGATTCAATTTGGGTAATAGTGGACCGGTTAACGAAGTCGGCTCACTTTTTGCCAATTAGGGTCAAGTATAACTTAGACCAGTTAGCTAAACTTTATGTTAAGGAAATTATTTCTAGACATGGAGTACCAGTATCGATTGTGTCAAATCGTGACCCACGATTCACATCGAACTTTTGGAGAAGTTTGCAAGAATAATTGGGAACACAGCTGAAGTTAAGCACAGCGTATCATCCACAAACCGATGGGCAGAGCGAGAGAACAATTCAGGCGTTAGAAGATATGTTGAGATCTTGCGTCATGGATTTCAAGGGTAGTTGGGATGATCACCTACCACTAGTAGAATTTGCGTATAACAACAGTTATCATGCAAGCATGGGCATGCCGCCTTATGAAGCTTTGTACGGAAGAAGGTGCAGAACACCATTGTATTGGGATGAGGTGGGAGAACGCCGGATGCTAGGACCAGAATTGGTGTAGCAGACTGCGGATGTAATAAAGTTAATTCGTATGCGTCTTGTTACAGCTCAGGACAGATAGAAAAAATATGTGAACTCGCGTATATTAAATCGAGAGTTTGAAGTAGGCTCGTATGTGTTTCTAAAGGTATCTCCCTCGAAAGGAAAGATACGCTTTGGAAAGAAAGGAAAGTTAAGTCCAAGGTTTATAGGACCTTTTGAAGTATTAAAACGGGTGAGAGAGGTAGCCTATGTGATAGAATTACCTCCAGACCTAGAACGAATACATAACGTGTTTCACATATCTGTATTACGTCCATATAAGCTAGACTATAAGCATGTAATCGAGTATGAACCGATTCATATCGAGAAAGACTTAACGTATGAAGAATCGTGATTCAAATCATCGATAGGAAGGAACAAGTTCTGCGGAACAAAAGTTATCTGGTCAGTAAAGGTATTATGGAAGAACCACGATCTTAGAAGAAGCAACGTGGGAATTAGAAGAAAGATGAAGAAAAACTTTTCTCAATTATTTGATTAAAGTAAGACGAGATTACGGGGATAGAATCTTTATAAAGGGGAAGGATGTAACGACCGAGAAATTGATTTATTGTAAAATGATTTTATTCAATTAAATAATAAATAAAATTATATTCTATGTGTTATCAAGATGGTTGTCATTGTATAACCTAATGATGTGGGAATGTCGTAGTAATTTAGCTATATGAAGGAATTAAAGTGTTTGGATTTCCAAGGCGAAAATAAAAGTTTTCTCGAAATTTTTGAAAAACACTATTCACTCCAGATTAACTAGGAATTATTTTGAATTTTCGAGAAATATGTAATGATAGAATGTCAAGGTAAGATGGATTATGTAATAATAATCAAAGTATGGAAAATGAAATATTTAAACATAGGACATAAATTGAGGATGTTAAGGAAAGTGATTTATTAATAAGTTAAGTTAATGATCGTATGATACATGAGTATTGTACGAGGTAATGAATACGAGAATAATACAATGTATTATATGAGTTCGTATGAATGATGGTATATCGTATATAATGAAGTTGTATATGAATTTGGATACGAGAATGATAAGTAAACAATACATATGTGTATTGAGCAATGATATTGGACTTGTAAGATTGGTTAGGAATTTATACAATCCCAAGTATATTATCGGTGAGGCCCAATTATTAATTAATGAACAAGTTAGTGTTTATTAATGCAAGCCCAAAAGCTAAGTTAATCTAAGCCCAAGCTAGGATCCAATGAATTGTAGTGACCCATGGGGCAAACCATGTTAATGTGGTTAATCTTGGTAATCAAGTATAAAGTGTGATGACCAAGTACTAGATGTAATGACCAAGCAAGAGATAAGAGTTGTGTTAACCAAGTAATGAATAGTAAGGAGGTGACTTAAGAAGGTGGCTTAACCTAATGACTAAACTACCCTAACTTTGCAAATTCTATAAATAGAAGGAGATTGTTAGCCATTTGTTACTTGTTCAAATAATCTAGTAATTACAAAGTGCTTAAGTATTAGAGAGAATAAGAAACAATAAGCTACTTTCATTTGTGAGAAGAAGAAGAAGAAGAAGACTTATTCAAAAAGAACTTCAAAGGGTAAGACTTTTTCTCCAATTATCTTCTATCTTTACCATGATAGGTTGATAAGAAAAGTATGGATTAAGGAACATGAATGTTAAGAAGTAAGAAGAATGATTAATAAATGGACTTAAGCCGCATAAGTCAGAAATAAGTCATTTAAGCTTACATAAGTTATAAACTTATGAAGAAGTTTATATGAACTTGTTATAAGTTTCCTTAAGATATTTATATGAAAACGAAGAGCTTGTATGAATTTGTATCATGTATACATGAATGAAATTATATGATGAGAACATATAAGTATGATGATTAAAAGACTTTAATTATCATAAGTCATGAACAATGAAGCTATAAGTAGTTTATACTTTAATAAGTTATAAACTATTGAAAGAATAAGTCAAAATCCATAATGAAAATAAGTTGTTGTAATAAGTATGTTGAGATGTTCATATGATAAATTGAATTCATTTGAAGTAATGAATAAATCATAAGTAATGAAGATTTGCTGGAAATTGCACGACTAGACGATAATCGTCGAATTCGTGAAATTCTCGGAATAGAAGTCAAATTTTGTGTTTGAACTCGGAAATGTTAGTTTTCGATGGAGACAAGTCATATTTGGTATTATAGAGTTGTGGACTCAAAAATGACCAAATTCCGAATTAGAACGAAGAAACGAGTGTTGAGCGTTCACTAACGTTTATCATTTTCGTTAAAAATGAACCAATAGGTGAATTTTAGCAAACAAAGTCAAATAGATAAAATTCTTGCATGAACACATAGAGTGTGTAATTTGTGAACCGTAGGCTTTTGAATGAGCTAATTGGACTTATAACTTGAAGAAATTATGAGCTCGGGAAGTTCGTAGAAAGTTGCAAATCACAAAACAATCTGGTGCCTGAGTTGTACCATGCCATGCTGATTTCAAAAGTAATTCATTAATTGCGCGGCAGTAGTGAATAGTCCATGACATCTTGAAGAATGGAAGCAGGCACATGTATCCATCGAGTAAGGACTCGCGCCGCAACGCCAAGTCCAGGACACACCTACAGTTAACTTCTACATACGCTTAAAAAATCTACAAGTCAGCCGCAGCACCAAATTTCAGAACAATGATAGTAAAGAATCTTTATGAGTATAAAGAAGGAATGAGATTAATTCAAAGTGAACTACCTTAAGGAACTTAAAGTAACATTGTTAAAACTTTGTTAAACCTTAAGGATAGTGCATAAAGGTTGATAATAATCTATTCAACTATGAATGCAAGTAGAATGACAATCCGGAATTGATAGTAAACAAATCTAATACATGATTAGATTGAGATGAAGGTAAGATATAGTCGGATCGTGCTTGATTATATATGACCTAATGTGAGGCGTTATGTGATCATGTATTGTAGAGACTTGAAAGACTCAAACATAAAGTAATTATACCATAGCAGGTGTGAAGGCAAGTATTCTAACCTTGTCTCGATTCAATCTGAACAAGTTTTGTAATTCATGTATCCTTACGCATGAATTGGTGTATAATTATGTTAAAGCCAATTCTTTCGGCTAGACTTAATGTATTTGGTGGATTGTTGATAGTCTATCCAACTGTTATTAAATGTTGTTATCTTTTGTCAACTACTCGATATGGTTTTCAAAAGAAGACTGAGTATGATAAATAAATGTTTTGTTGTCATATGACAGGCACGTGAGGTTGCAACAAATTAAACGTACATACGTTTAATGAATGTAGTGTTGATCAACATATAGTACTATAGGCTGATCATCTAGAAGTCCTCGTAATAATACCTAGGACTTACGGACTTAGTTTCGGGTTGTCCTTTTTAAAGACAGAATGAAATAATCAAGGTCTTGGACCAGAGTCTATGTTTTACTAGATACCATTCATTGTGAAATAGTTTGAAAGGAAGATGAAGTGCTATTTTGAATTATCAATAGTACTTCATAACTATTGTTCAGTTATTGAAGATATATGATTCTTATGTGTCAAGCATGTTTTATTGAAATTGTTATACTTGCACGAGCTAGTTATGCTCACTCTTGCTTGAACCATATGAATGCGACTAAGACCGAACGTCAGAAGGATCAAATAAGGATAAAGGAAAGGCTAAAGGCGGATCGTTAATGAAATTTCATGTAATAGTGTAGGTTTAATGTTGTATTGTATTTGATATTATGACAAAGAACCTTTGTAATGGGTATAGAGACTGGGAAATGTAAATATTACTTTGAATATATAGAAGTAATGTTCGTTCTTTTGAGGTTTTGCAATTGAATAAATGTATGAATGGTAGTACTGTGTAGCACCATAGGTCGGGTTGGAAGATACCCAGATTTGGTGGAGTAACACCTATTCTCTGTTAATTGGAAATTTCGTTGGATAGGGTTAAGATGTTCAATTATATGTATATATGTTATTGCTAAACTTGTTAGTTATCATCTATAATCCTTGGTTGATGTTCAAATTTGTGAAAATTGAATTGTAAGAAGGAAAAATTAATAACAATGTTATGTTCATATAATATGGCTTTAGAAAGTACGAAATTTGATGTTTTATATGTGTTGTAATTTGAAATTTGTTGTTGGATTGTGTTGCTATGGTAAGAAATGAAAACAACGAAGTTTAAATCATGTCAAATGATTAAGAAACGAATTCGTGGCAATCAAATTCGTTAAAAGTATAAAAATAAGGAAATTTGGAAAAAATATTGTTTTGATTCTTCAAAATGATGTTATATAATGTTTTATATATAGAATGGTGTTTAGCATGTGTAACTATAATATGACAAATTGTTAGATGTTGAAGTGTGGTGAAATTCTATAAAATTAGGAATTTTTGGCCAAAGAGAGTCATTTTGAGGTTTCGCAAAGCTCGAGTGCAGTGCATCATCATGGGCTTTTACTGGTCATGATTATGGTTGTCACGGCCTTATGACATTTGTAGCCAGTATGTGATAGCTCAAGATTTTACTCATGTGCGCTTAAGTAGCTGATCATGAGCAGTGAAAGTGCAGCAATTGCAGTCATGCATAACGGACTTGGGTTAGTTTAGTATGCATGTTAAGGATATTAAAACATAAAGTGGACTACATTAACAGATTGTAAGGTGTTGTAATACAAAGTGTAACAGAATTTTAGGTGATTGTTAATTGAGTTATATATAATGAAACTAAAAGTGATGTTTTCAAAAGTAAAAAATGAACGAGTAAGTTATTTTGGCTCGTAATGTGATTTCAGATTCGTTAAGTATGTTAACCTAAATGGTTAGGTGCTAGGTTAGGGTTATAACCTAAATGATAGTTTAATACCCATAGTGTTAGCATTCATGCAACTAATTGTTGTTGCGATTGTAATGATGTGTGTAGGGTAATTGGAAATTATTTTGCACTTGTGTAGCTTACAAACAAGGCAAGTTCTCTAAATCTACTTTTATAATTGTGCAAGTTTCTAAACCTTAACTCTTTACATTGAGCAAGCTTTCACCTTCATTCTTTTTGAATGTATGTTCCCATTCCTAAATCGTTATTGTTCAAGTTCCTAAAATTCTTGTAAAGTTGAGCAAGCCTAGTTTATCATTCAAAGCATATGTTGTTCTAATACACTGATTCATAGAAGATTATTCTAACCCTTTTGAGTATAGCACTTTGCATGTGTATCATGTTTATTTAAGTATATGTTGTTGATATTCGATCTTTGACTTTGATAACCTTGTTCAAAGCTTTATTGTTATATTATACTTTCAAGTAACAAGCAAACCCTTATTGATTGAACTAGTCTATTATGGAATAGTGTTCTAAAATTCTAGAACCACTGATAAGTTAGTTCCGAGCTAAACTTTCTTTAATGCGGAAATTCTAAATTCAAACTGAGACGAACAACCCTAACATAGGGGATTTTGTACGTGTAACGTTTAGATGTTTGTGCACAATACATGGTACAAAGGGATGATCCCCTAAGTACGTTAAGAAGGGTCTGTATAGTCTAAAAGACTGTTAAGGTTGAGGTAATAATACCTAAATACCAGAGACATAGTTCGTGGTCTTAAGACCCTCAGACATTGATTTTGAACTTGTTTTCTATATTGGATTCGTAGAGCAAGTTCATTATTATTCAGCATTCATTGTTCACTCTCATGTTGTTATCATTGTTATTCTTTATATTAGTGAGCAATTGTTTGCTCACTCTTGCATTTAATTACGCATGACTAAAGTTGAGAAAGTCGATGAGCCGATCTACTGTAGTATGCACACAAGCCGATCATGTTTGATGATAAAGCATATACTTTGTAACAATCTTATTCATTTATTAATAAAAAGTATTAATTTATTAAAGGCTTTTAATTATCTACATGATCTTTGTTTTATAATATGTGATAAACCCGTAGTTTTAAGCGATGCTTTTAGAATAATGATGATGATCATTCTAATGAGATCTAAATTCTTAGAAAGCTTAAAACTAAAATAGTTCCCAATCGTTGGATTACTAAATTGGGGATTAGTGAATCAGGATAGATTGGTACATCGTTGCTTGCTCATTGGATGAGGATGATTGATCTCGTGATCATTTGTGTGGAACACTAAAAGCAAGTATGTAGGTGCTTATTAGAGAATAAGTTCTTTGAGCATTGGCTCGCTAAGGAATACCTAATGGAGTTTTATTTGCTGTCGATAGGAATTCTGTAGTGATAGTAGTCAAGTGATCCTTGGACTTGAGATCATCATAGTATCTTGTGTATGATGAGTTATACTTTGACTTATTCCTTAAGACCCTTAGGGTATATCAAAGGGTATGCTTGGGTATAATAAGTTGTACATGGAGATAATGTATGATCGATAAAGAATCTACCACTTCTAATAAAAAAGAGAAATGTCTATGTGATTCGATAAATGACAACCCGGTAGTCCTTGGCGAAGGAGAATGAAATTAGAAAGGAGTTTCTAATTTGCATTATTTTGAGTTGTGCATTTAAGGATCGAAATACATATAATTAAATAAAATAAGACTTGTGGTAATTCCATGTCTTATATTTAATTGGGACATTGTATGGTGGAAGGATTGAATTATACGGTAACTATTTACTCGAAAGGTTCTTTTATGATTAATGTTGAAATCTATATTATACGGAAAGTCGTTGATCATTTGGGAGGCTTATCCTATTGTAGAATAAATATTATTTATTTAAATAAATTAATTATTTAATTTATTTATTTAAATAAGATTAAATTATTCTAATTGATTTATTCACAATAGGTTTAATATGGAGAACCTAAAAAGGGTCACACCATAAAAGGAAGAATAATTATTTAAGAAGTTAATGGCATAATCGTAATAATATGTTAAGTATATTTAATTTAATCTATGGTGATAGAATAAATTAAATAGCTTAATATTATTATTTAATATTTTAGAAATATTAAATATAAATTAATAAGAGAGTCTTATTAATATTATTACAATTATTATTATTTTAATTTCTAAAGAGTTTAGGAATTAATTTAATATAAATACTCTCATTTATTCCTAATTGGATTAGGAAGGAAAATTAGTTAAAGAGTTTAATTAATTATCCTAATAAGATTAGGGAGCTTAATTAATTAAAAATTTAATTAATTAAATAAATCCCAATTCCTTAATTGTTAAGGTGGGTTGCCACATATCATAAATAAGAGAGTCTTATTATGGGTGTGGGGTTGTTGACTTTTTCAACAACATACGTAATAATTCAATTGTTGGAGAGTCGCCCTTTTCTATAGAGATAGAAAAACTAGGGTTTGAGCCAAATACACCATCTTCTTGAATTCTTTATTTTTCCTTGGTGGATCACCTCTAGAGGCCAAACGCTTGGGTGGCTAACGTTGATCGAAGGAAGGAACCAAACCGGTGGATTTGAGTTGAGCGAAAAGATTTGGAGGTGAACTTGTACGAGGAAGCTCGATCTTGAGGTATGATTTTATTCTTTATCTTTTCGTTTAATTAATAATTGTGCATAAAGGGTGATCAGGGTATATGGTTTGTAAAATTTTAAAACTACGATTTTTCACGTTTAGCTTTTTTTTTGCAATTTGATTGCGTTCATGAATATTACAAACCTAACGGTGGCATCGAGCCAAACCTTTATCACGAATTATTAATTGTTTTAATTTGATATGTATATTGATATGTGTTTAGAACAATTTAATTGGGCATAATTTTATTGTATAAAATTTTTAAAAAAAAAAAAAAAAAAAAAAAAAAAAAAAATAGTTTTAAAATTTAATTCATTTAAATTTAATTAAATTTTTCACATTTTTAATTTTTGGTTTATATGTAATAATTAAAGTAATCATGATTAAAGTAATGATTATATATATTAGCATAATAATGATTATATATATTTGCTTTTAATGATTATTTGTCATTATATGTAATGATAAAGTAATCAATGATTAAATAAATATATATATATATATATATATATATATATATAGCTATATAAATTATATATATATATATTAATATAAATAATATAATAAATAATGATATATATATTATATATTATATAATATATATATATATATATATATATATATATATATATATATATATATATATATATATATATATATATATATATATATATATATATATATATATATATATATATATATATATATATATATCAATAATTTTATAATTAAAATAAAGGTTTATTTTAATTTTAAAATAAAAGTTTATTTTAATTTTAAAATAAAAGTTTATTTTAATTTAAAAAATAAAGGTTTATTTTAATTTTAAAATTAAATTTCATGCTAACTAATTAGAGTTGGAATTGGATTCCATGATAACTAATTGGAGTTGAAATTGGATTCTATCTTTCCTTAAATAAAGGAGTTTATTTAGATATATGAAATAAGATTTCATATTATTCAAAATAAAAGAGTTTATTTGTGAATAGGAAAAAGAATCCTAATTTCCTTAAATAAAGGAGTTTATTTAAATATGAAATAAGATTTCATATTATTCAAAATATAAAGAGTTTATTTGTGAATAGGAAAAAATCAGTAATTTCCTTAAATAAAGGAGTTTATTTGATATGAAATAAGATTTCATATTAGAAAATAAATAGGAGTTTCCTTTTGAATGGAATAATTAATTAAAAAAGTGTTTATTTTAATATTTTTTTTTACATGGAATTGGATTCCATAATTAATTAAAATAAAGGAGTTTATTTTGATTAAAGATTTTGATTAAAATAAAATAGTTTATTTTATTCAAAATTGGATAAATTAAAATAAAATAGTTTTATTTTGATTTAAATTTGGATTAAAATAAAGGAGTTTATTTTGATTCAAAAATAGATTTTATCTACTAACTAAATTTGCCCATTAAATGATATCAATATATATATTAAATGTTTATTTATAAGATGAGATGAATGTTATTTATTGATGCATATGGTGATGTGTATGATAATAAATGGGATTGATTATGGACTATTGACGATATGATTGGATTTTATTTTAGTTGGATGCATGAATGTATGGTTTTTTTATTAAATGAATTCTGCGTACCTCGTCTTCTCTAATTTTTCTTAATGTAAATTCTATCTCCTCTATGTACTTCCCTTATTGGCTAGCGATCGAGGTTTCTATTTATTTTAAATAGTTTTGTAATAGGAATAGTTAGAATTAATTTTGAAAAATTGGAGATCAAAAAACGAGGCGCTTGAAGACCCGTTTGTAATGGAGCAGGGTTTAAATGTAATAGTTATATTTAAATATTATTTCTTGCACCCCTAGGGTTTGACCTTTTGGTTCACTTGGTGGCTCTAGTGAGACAAACTAGAATAAAAGTCCATAATCAATCAGGGTAGAATATAGTATTCTATATGTGCATGCTTATATATATATATATATTATATATTATGCAAACATGCTTGGCATGTTCATTAATATAATAGCGTATTTTATATATATATATATATATGCGCGCTAAAACAAGATGAGACAAATTAATAACAAACCCTCGATTTTTTATATTAAGTCTAAGCGTTCAAAGATATTTGGAATATCGAGCGTAAGCCTTCTAGCATGATAAAATTAATAGAGTATTAAATATTTAATATGAGTTTGTTGTGTCACCACAAAGGCAAGTATTAAGTATTTAAGATGTTAATTTATCACATTTGATGCTTATAAAGAAAATTGAACAATATTGTTTTGTTGTGTCACCCTGAGGATGATATTTTCTTTTTTGAATATATGGAGTGCTAGGTCGGACTTAACTTGGATAATTTTGATTCGGATGTGCCACCACTTGATCAAAATAATCTAAGAGGCAAAAGAAAAGGAGTTGCATAGTTGATGTAATTGACAAAAGTTGTCTACCTATTTATTTATATATAGTTTGTTGTGTCACCACAAGGCTATATACATTTGAAATGGGATCCTTATTCTCACTAGCAAATCTTTAATTAGATTTTGCGAACTATATAAGTGAGGTAATATAGTTTGAAGAAAATAGTGGGAGATACCAATTTAAAACAAGACCTAAATTATTTTGGTAATTAATAAAAGAATGTATGTTAAAATGTTGTTAATTACAAATTCATTTCTGAGAATTTTACAATGTCTAAAATTACTATCCTTTGCGAAGCATATTAGATGCTAAATTAACGGGCCAAGAATTAAGCGGATTGGTTAAGGAATTTGAGAATAGTTCTCATGCATTTGAAAAGCTATCTTATGTCATAATCGCCTATCCTGCAATGGTTGCGAGACAATGCCTCTGAGGAAGAGATTGCTACTTTTAGAAAGTGGCGAGATGATGCCTGATTGGCTCGATGCATCATGCTCGCATCCATGAGTGCTTGAGCTTGACGTCGGCATGAAACTATGGATGCTTCTACTATATTCTGCACATCAAGTAGTTGATGGTGAGGAAAATGGGGTGATAGATATCGAGATATCTAAGGAGCTCTTAGATCTAGAATGGCCGATGGCACTATAAATGCAGACAAAAGTTCTTAACATAATCAATTTGATTGATCAATTAGGACAATTGGTTTTGTCATGGATGGAGAGTTTGAGCAGATTTGATCTTGCACTCACTCCGGACTCCTTTCAATTGTTGTGAATTTTTCATATGAACAAGCTAGATATCGACTTTCTTTGATTTGCTTAACATATTGAAAAATGTTGAGAGTCACTTTCGACCAAGAAAGATCAAGTCTTCTTGGTAGGGGCCAAAGGATCTTACGAAAGAAGAGCGATTCAAAGAAGGTAAATAGAAAGGCATAAACAAAGGATAATAAGAACAAAAGCGATACGGATAGCAAAGAGTTTGCTTCCTTTGCAATAAGCACTGGACCTTTGGAAAAAAGCTGCGAGAAGCATCTTGCGAGAGGCTAACAAAGAAGCTTAGTGAAGTTTTGGTTACAAATCTGATTTTGTTCATGATTGAAATAAATTTTCTTTAAGTCGAGGTTCTACTTGGGTATTGGATATCGACTTTGGTTATCATAAATATAGATTTATGAAAGGACCAAAGAAGTAGAAAGCTAAACAAATATAAGTAATCTATGTGTGGAAATGAAGCAAAAGGTTTTGCATTAGCCATAGAAACTTATAGTTTAGCAATACTACTGAGGCAAATCTATTAAGTCGATAAGTTGTTATTGTATTCGATTCTTGTTAGAAACATTATTTCCATTTTATTGTTGAATGATGAAATCTTTGGTATTATAATTAAGAACAATTGTTGTTCTATTTATAATAATAATGTTTTGTATAAATGGAATATTACTTAATAAATTTTGTATACTTGACTTACGTGAAAATAATTTTGCAAATTGAACAAATTAGTATAAGAAAAGGAGATGATCATTGAAAAGAGTTGAATGTGTGTATTTGTTGAAATACAAGTGTGAATTATTTGAAAGGTTGAAAGAATTTGAAGTGAAACAAATTGACAAAGTATTAAGATTCTTTGATTAGATCGAGGAATAAATACTTGTGCGATAAGTTTCTAGATCATCTCAAATGGTTTTCTCATAATGGACACATCGATACGTAATAATTGATTGATGTATACGAAAGGAAAAATCGTACCTTGTTGGACATAGTGCGGTCCATAATGATTTTCTGAGACATTCGGTATCCTTACAGGATCATGTCTAGAAATGGATTTGCATATCTCTCTGAAAAGGTAACCTCAAAATCCGCCCCGAAGACTCCATAAAAGTTATGGGCGGGAGGATTCTAATCTTAAGTATGTTAAGATAAGGGGTTGTCGACTTATGTGAAAAGGTTTCAAAGGATAAGCTTGGGACAAGATTTGACAAGTCTCGATTTGTGGGACATCCTAAAAAGTAAGTTTAGGGTATATGTTCTATAATCCTACTTAGCAAAAGGTGTTTGTTCTGAAACACATTTGCCTTCTAAGATAAAGGTGTTTATCATTGAAAGGGCTAGTGGGAGGATAATAGATCTTGAAAAGTTCAAGAACCACAAAACACTTATAAGTCGAATAAGAGGAACTGTAGATAGACTATTGTACCCTGTACGTAAATACGGAATAATCGTAAATACGGAATGGATTCATAGAAGATATGATGAGGAGGTATGGATTCATGATGGATGATGATGATGAGTAAGTGTTACACATCATAGAAGATGATGATCTCGAGTTCGTTTTGATGATGATCAAGAGTAAGAGTTGAACCTAGTGTGTACAAAGAAAGGGTCGATTGGGGCATCGTGAAATTTCTAGTATTATATGTTGATATACTACGGATGAGGAATGACATACCAATGCTCTGATCGGTAAAGATAAAGTTGTCTAAACATTCCTCCATGAATGATTTGGAAGAGTATCTTAATTGGGGATATAAATCTATATAGATAGATTTAAGAGGATGCTCGACTTAACGAGGCGTATATTCATTTGATGCTAAAGTCGTTTAGCATGGCAAACTCAAGAGATGTCTCATGTCGATGAGCTATGGGTGTATCTCTTAATAGTCCCCACAGACTCACGAAAAGAGAGGTCGCATGAGTGACAATCATGTATCTGATGAAATGTCGAGACACGATGTTGATCGGTCGTATTATGGAGAAGTTCACTATATAGTCGGTGAAAAACATCTTAAAGTGCTTAGCAAGGCACTAAGGATGTGATCATATTCATGGTGGGTCTAAATTAAAACTAGAGGGCTTAACGGACTCAAGTTTTTGAGACGAGACCAAGATGACAGAAAAATCCACTTTAAGGTAAAGCGTTACCTTGAGCGGTGGTGCGATGAATTGGAAAGGTTCCAAGCGACAAAAGAGTTCTTTGGTTTAGTGATAAAGACAAAGTATATAGCTATAAATGAAGGCTATGAGTTGATTGTTTGGATTAAAAGTTCATTCTGAGAACTAGGAATAGTTCTAAGTCTCATCTTGGATCTAAACATGTGTTGTGGCACTTTCATTTGATTATTAGAATCATTGAAGATGGGAAATCACTATAGAGATAGTGGACTCTCATGAACAACATTACATATCCATTAACTAAAGCTTATCCAACGGCGGGATAATCGTCACTTAGAGAAGAAGAGTAT
The DNA here is from genome assembly GCA_020205615.1 of Panax quinquefolius. Classification (NCBI taxonomy): domain Eukaryota; kingdom Viridiplantae; phylum Streptophyta; class Magnoliopsida; order Apiales; family Araliaceae; genus Panax; species Panax quinquefolius. The sequence continues at coordinate 49,258,221 of CM035159.1, forward strand.
AAGATACCATGGCGATTGGCTTTAGTGCAGTGGGAGATTGAAAGTAGTATGCACACAAGCCGATCATGTTTGATGATAAAGCATATACTTTGTAACAATCTTATTCATTTATTAATAAAAAGTATTAATTTATTAAAGGCTTTTAATTATCTACATGATCTTTGTTTTATAATATGTGATAAACCCATAGTTTTAAGCAATGCTTTTAGAATAATGATGATGATCATTCTAATGAGATCTAAATTCTTAGAAAGCTTAAAACTAAAATAGTTCCCAATCGTTGGATTACTAAATTGGGGATTAGTGAATCCGGATAGATTAGTACATCGTTAACTTGCTCGTTGGATGAGGATGATTGATCTCATGATCATTTTTGTGTGGAACACTAAAAGCAAGTATGTAGGTGCTTATTAGAGAATAAGTTCCTTTGAGCATTGGCTCGCTAAGGAATACCTAATGGAGTTTTATTTGCTGTCGATAGGAATTCTGTAGTGATAGTAGTCAAGTGATCCTTGGACTTGAGATCATCATAGTATCTTGTGTATGATGAGTTATACTTTGACTTATTCCTTAAGACCCTTAGGGTATATCAAAGGTATGCTTGGGTATAATAAGTTATACGTGGAGATAATGTATGATCGATAAAGAATCTACCACTTCTAATAAAGAAGAGAAATGTCTATGTGATTCGATAAATGACAACCCAGTAGTCCTTGGCAAAGCGAGAATGAAATTAGAAAGGAGTTTCTAATTTGCATTATTTGGAGTTGTGCATTTAAGGATCGAAATACATATAATTAAATAAAATAAGACTTGTGGTAATTCCATGTCTTATATTTAATTGGGACATTGTATGGTGGAAGGATTGAATTATGCGGTAACTATTTACTCAAAAGGTTCTTTAATGATTAATGTTGAAATCTATATTATACGGAAAGTCGTTGATCATTTAGGGAGGCTTATCCTATTGTAGAATAAATATTATTTATTTAAATAAATTAATTATTTAATTTATTTATTTAAATAAGATTAGAATTATTCTAATTGATTTATTCTGCTTAGGTTTAATATGGAGAACCTAAAGGGTCACACCATAAAAGGAAGAATAATTATTTAAGAAGTTAATGGCATAATCGTAATAATATGTTAAGTATATTTAATTTAATCTATGGTGATAGAATAAATTAAATAGCTTAATATTATTATTTAATATTTTAGAAATATTAAATATAAATTAATAAGAGAGTCTTATTAATATTATTACAATATTATTATTTTAATTTCTAAAAGAGTTTAGGAATTAATTTAATATAAGTACTCTCATTTATTCTAATTGGATTAGGAAGGAAAATTAGTTAAAAGAGTTTAATTAATTATCCTAATAAGATTAGGGAGCTTAATTAATTAAAAGAATTTAATTAATTAAATAAATCCCAATTCTTAATTGTTAAGGTGGGTTGCCACATATATAAATAAGAGAGTCTTATTATGGGTGTAGGGGTTGTTGACTTTTAACAACAACGTAATAATTCAATTTGTTGGAGAGTGCCCTTTTCTATAGAGATAGAAAACTAGGGTTTGAGCCAAATACACCATCTTCTTGAATTTTTATTTTTCCTTGGTGGATCACCTCTAGAGGCCAAACAACACTTGGGTGGCTAGCGTTGATCGAAAGGAAGGAACAAAACCCGGTGGATTCAAGTTGAGCGAAAAGATTTGGAGGTGAACTTGTACGAGGAAGCTCGATCTTCAAGGGTATGATTTTATTCTTTATCTTTTCGTTTAATTAATAATTGTGCATAAAGGGTGATCGGGTATATGGTTTGTAAAAATTTTAAACTACGATTTTTACACTAAGAATTTTAAAAGCTTTTTTTTGCAATTTGATTGCGTTCATGAATATTACAAACCTAGTATACCGGATCCATGGTGATTTAGGACCCGGATTTAGGGACGTTACAAGATTTTCCGTTGTGAACGTGTTATTTTAGTTATTATGGTATTACCGTGAGAACGTGATGAACCAAATTCGAGTGACCAAGTGGACGTCCGAATTTGGGGGCGTCATAGGTAGTAACGAACTTGTGCTATTTATTTTTCGTACAAGTTCCTTTGTCGTAAAGTTATATAACAACAATTTCTTTGCAAGCGTGCTATACTTTAAAGTTCTACTTCTTTAACGAACTGTTTCCAAGAATGTTTTCTGGCTTTTTGTTTCGGCTAAATATTATTGATGTTAAATGATATAACATTTGAACAATTCAAATACTATGAAGCTATTTAATGTTTACCAATCTAAATTTTTTTAGTGAGGTCTCGCATGAATACTAAGATGAACAACCCAAATAATCGGGCAAACATATGTCGGGCATATAGTCCCATTTATGCTTATACAGTTAAACTTTATACTTGTGCACAATGTAGGGTACGATAGGCTGATCACCTGGAGTACTTGTAGAGACCATTTACAATCTATTTGATTGTTAAACCGTCTGATGGTTTTCGAAGAAACAAAGTAATGTTCAGGGTATTCTACACCCCTTAATATGATATTGAGAATTCTTCAAATCTTATTGTTGATATTCCTGCCTAACACTTGATATTTCTTTCAAGTATTGAGATTTAGCTATTCAGATTACTTTATTCCTGACATATGCTTTCCATCTATTCTATATACTTGCTGGGAAATTTGTGCTCATTCTTGCTTAAACCTTTCGATTAAAATTTGAAATATAATACCGAGGGGCTCGAGGCGAGGACAAGGAAAGTGTAAGATGAAATGATGAGAGTTATTTATGTAATAAGTTATATTTTTGCATATGATGTAAGTGATAAACGCTAAGTTAAAGTTTCAGTTTTTTTAAAGTTGTAAAGACTTGGGACTTTATTTTGAATATGTATGTAATAGTTATTATTATTATTATTATTATTATTATTATTATTATTATTAGAGTTACTTAGATAGATGGTAATGTATGTTGTATCGTGAGCATCATGTCCTCAGAATCGATGTTACTGATTTAGAGGCGTCATAGCCTGGGACTACTATGTATGCTCAATTTGTACCTGGAGTTGATCTTAGTCATTTCCCCACCGCTCTTGTTACGCTTTTGTGTTTCCCCTTCTAATCAAGAGATGAAAGCGATGATGAAGATGATGTGCGAGGACTAAGCCCGTCGGAAGTCCTCTGTTTTCATTATTATATTTTTCGCATGAGGACATTGCTCGTTATAAGTTTGGGGGTAGTTTAGTTTTATTTTCATTTTTAGGTGGCATGTTTATAGTAGTTTAGTTTTATTTGCATTTTAGGTGGCATGTTTATAGTAGTTTGTGGTAATTAGGTTGTGAGTATGTTTTAGTTTGTTTGTTAAACTTGATGTTAACTTTTAGTTAAGTGTTGCATTTAGGATTTCACATAATTCCAATTTGGTAAATAGTTTAAGTATATTCGGGGCCGATAATGAAAACCGAAATTGCATAAACAAGTCTAGTAAGGATTATTAAGCTTGTGATGTGATTTCTTGGCGTGATTTAAATCTTTATCTATTTGAAACTAATATTATCATGATAGTATATGTTAAGAAATGACCATGTTAGCTGATTAAGTCTAAATGGATAGATAATGGATTTCTAAAGGATAATGCCAGTTGAATGAAAGAATAACAAGAATAGATAGTGATAGCTGAAGTTAGACATGAATTTAAGTTGGGGGAATATTTGTAAAAAAAAAAGTTGTGACTAGTCTTGTTTCGGGGCCTTTGTTACTTAAGTAAGTAAGCTTGGGGAGTGTCTCTACACCTAGTGCCCTAAGGTCTTAATGGTATGGGAGTCGTTGGTCGAAAGCTCGCTAAGGGTAGCCTTTATTAGCCTAATGGAATGAGACATGCACTGATCATGGGAAATAAAAAAATAATAATAATGAATAAAATGAGAAAAAGTGCAAAAAACTCCCGTTAGAAAAATAAAGCATAAGTATTCAATTTGACCCATAGACTTTGATAAGTGTGTGATTTTAGCCGGATCTAGTTTGTTTTTGGAATTCTCAAGTTTATATTGTATGATGCCTTCCAAGAAATCTATTATGTGTCTTATTTTGCTTTTCATCGGTTAGCATGGTTGTTGAGCACACTACACGCGATATCGATAATAACATATTTAGATTTGATGATTGTTAGGAGATTATTGATATGTCACGATATGATGTACTTAGCATGTTATTGTGATTTTTTTTTAGGCTGGTGAGTATCTTGTGTTATGTTTGATCATTGGAATTACAAACATGTAGATAGTTATATAATGCATTTGTATTGTATATTTAGTTTTTCTTGTTGCATTGTGTTTTGTTACTTGAGGACATGACAACGATTCAAGTTTTGGGGTATTTGATGAATGGATAATATACCCATGAATTTGATATCTATATGCTTGATTTATTGTTGTTTTCGAGTATTTTAGGGTAGTTTTTATATGTTTACTTGTTATTTTGCAACTTAAGGTTAAGCAGACGCATAAATGGAGTTTTGGCATAGTCAAGGGAAAAATAGTAATTAATTGACAAGGAGCAGCAAAGCGCTATAAGCAAGTATTACTCAATTGTCGGTAGCCGAGGCCCAATCTGGCGTGCCATGGCGCATGCTTAAAGCGAAGTTGACAAGCTTTAGGAGTTTAAAGAGGGGACATAGGAGTATTTAAGGGGATTTACTGGAAAAATTGGGGAACTAACAATCATAGCTGGATATTGATCAAGATTTTCACCAGAGAATTGTGGAAAAAAAATTCCAATTGAAGATTGAAGCTTGGAGGATTTTCTTTTAGAGTTTCTTCTTCTTCTTATTTTTAATTGTGTAATTCTTATGAGATGATTTTTATGGGATTGTTGGTTTTATTTTTCAGTATAAACTAATTTTCAATTAAGACTACAAGTTGAACCTTTTATGTTTATGAATTGATTATTCGATTTAATCCAATTATTTTATGTCCAGGAGAATTATTTATCATGTTTTATGCGTATTGACTAATTATTTGCCCAATAATTACTGTGTTACTCTAGAAGGATTCGAGAGATGAAATCTAGGGTTGGAATTGGACATGATAACATGCATACTAAATTATTTGCATGAGATGAATAATTAGGGTTGTGAATTGAATAGGAATATCTGTTCACTGCATGTAACAATTGGGAATTAGAACTTAACGGGTTTGATTTAATTATTGTAGACACTCGAAATTTTTACACACCTGTTACTAACATTATAGGAGGGCCGATTCGTCTTTCAGAGATAACCTAAAAAGACTGCTTCATAACCATTCGGATACTACAGCAAAGTTCGGTCTCAACCTGGAACACACAGGAGTATCAATTCCAACCCTCGGAGATAATCCAGAAGTTTAGGTCCTTAGAGATAACCCCGAGGATGTTATTACGATTTTGGCGATAACTCCGAAAATGCTTGTTTCAAATGCATGCGATCAGCTTCAATCTTAGACCTACTGCCGAGGCACTCATTCCAAAGACCCGGAGCTAACACCGGGAAGACAAGCACTCTTACAGATGACCTTGCAGAATTCAAACACTTGCAGCAGTCCAATCTCAGATGTCACCCTGAGCAACGTCTGCTATCAGCCCAAACCAGAGATAACCCTGGTGAGGAGTCAAATTGTCATCTTGCCACCTCAACCCCAACGCGTCGTCTCAACATTTCATACATACATTGCTATATAACAATGTCCCACAAGAGCCGAGGAGTTCAATCCGGTGACTATTATGCGCGTAGAAGACAACGGAGAGAATTTGAAGCTTAAAGACCATTGGCATGGTCCCCTATTCCTGACTTCGTACATCCTCTAATCTCATGTCATTGCATAACTCTCGACAAAAGAGGTCCAAAGAAGGTCTTGTACACCTCGTTCGGATGCTTGGATTGAAGTTCTACAAGTTCGAGCGGACATCACACGGTCTGCAGTGCAGTACTTGAGACAGACAGGACCGCAGAGCCAGGGCACCTGGCGGGCAGCCATCTGCTGCGGCTGCCAGCGGTAGTACACCTGCGGCTCCCAGCTCTATAAATATAGAGCTTGGGGTGGCCATATTCAAGAGGAAAAAAGGCGAGGAAGCCTGTCCAATTTGCTCTGTACACACCCCATATTGAGTGCTTTCTCATTTTGAACTTTCTTAGCTCACATATAGCTATATTTTTTCATGAAAGGTGAGTGTTTATCCATCTAGAGTCATAGAAGCTTCGCTTTGGCGATCCTTTGTAAGCCTTCTCACACTCTATAAAGCCTTTCTCTTCATCTTTGCTACACTATTCTTCACATTGAGAGTCGTGTTGTGTCGTATGCGGACTTGGTTCGTGTGGTTTCATTTTATGCATATATATATATATACTTATATATGTATATATTTATATATGGACTAACATTATCGAGTTATGCCTTGATTGAGCCTAGATTTATGTCTTGAGCGTTTACTTGCTTTTATATATATATATGAACTGTTGTCAGACTCTGTCTAATGAGCCTGGATTTTACATCCGGAGCGTTTACTACTTTTATATATATATATATATATATATACTTATATATATGAACTGTTGTCAGACTCTATCTGATGAGCCTGGATTTTACATTCGGAGCATTTATTGCTTATATATATATATACTTATATATATGAACTGTTGTCGAACTCTGTTCGATGAGCCTGGGTTTTATATCCGGTGCATTTACCGCTTTTATATATATATATATATATATATATATACATTACATTGTCGAGCCTAGAGTTTACTTACGTGGCCTTTTACCGCTTTATTTACATTCCATCCCGCCTTAGAGTTTACTTCGTGGCGAGTTGATCATTCTTGCTTTCTTTACATTCAATCACTTTGGAGTTTACTTACATGGCGGTTGATACGATTCTTGCTTTATTTACATTTCTGATCCCCCGTAGAGGTGCTTCATGGTGGTTGATCATGTCTATATATATATATTTAAAGCTTATATATATATATATAAGCGCCATCGTTTTTCATATAAAGCTATGACATCATGTGAGCACTAGGAATCATGTGATCATAGATTGATGTAGATTCGGTTCCGTGATGGACTTTTTTGGTTATGGCGACTTGTACATTATTCTGATGTTTGAATTTCCTTAGATGGATGTCGTGCCCATGAGGAGGTCGAAGATCTTTGTATATTATTTTCTCGAAGATGCCTCGCATCTCGAAAATAAAAGCAATCAAGTCGAACATTTAATAATAAAATAAAAGTATGAAAAGGTCTCAATTACTATTAAGCAAAGGGTTTGAAAATCCTCTTTACAAAACTTCATTGCTATATTACATTTTAAAACTAAATTTTTCTACAAATTCAAACCCTTTGTATATAAGTGCGAACGAGGCCTCACACTACTTCCAAATAAATTGCACATTGATCCACACACACACACATTTATATAACAGTTTCTTGAAAAGTGGCGGTCATAGTAGCAACACGAGATGTGGGGGTGCTAACACCTTCCTACGCATAATCAAGCCCCCCGAACCCAAATGAATCTCGATTTCACGAGACACATTTAGCGATGTTACATCACATCGGGTCGATGTCTGAAACCTTTTCTACAGTTGCATTGGTGCAAACCGATTAAAAACATCAACTCAAGCGACTCTTAAAGTCAAATCGTTGACATTACACATGTCGGACCTTTTCACTTATTTTTCAAACAAATCTCACATAACATGAGAACACCAAAGAACAAGTAACAAAAAGGATAAATAAAAATCCCGGCGTCGACGTATGGCGACTCTGCTGAGGACTCTCGATAAGTAGATTTTATACCTACTTACCCGGTATTTATTACTTGAATTATTTGCTTAAACTCGTGTTTCTTAGTTAATTTTCATGCATTTTGTGTTCATTTTGTAGATTATATGTTTGGGAGGTGTGTGAGCGACTATTGGTATGAAAACATAAGGAAAAGCAATCCGGACATCGTTTATGCTTTCATGCTCATTTCATGTTCTTGGCTTGAAACTTGGAATATATTGTAGAGCTTCTTCTTAGCTTTCCGAAACATCTTGAATCATTCTAATCGGAGTTCGGATGCAAGAGTTATGACATTTGTACCAACGGACGTTGAACTTCCCTGTTTTGGGTGGCCATTTGAATAGCATTCATTTCCAGTCCAATTTCGACCTTAATCTGTTCGTTATTTCTAAATTCTAAAAGAATGAAAGTTGTAGAGCTAAATACATAGCCCGATTTGATAGGTGTCGAAGCCCGTAACTTATCCGGATCAAAAGTTATGGCCATTTTACGAGAGGCTTCTTGTAGTAGAAAAACAACTAACGACTTATACCCAAATTGCCATTTAAGCTTAGGGTCCCTGAGTTCAATAATAATGACATAACAAGTCGGGGCTTATTATTATGAAGGCAACAAGCAAGTTTGGGGCTTAGATACCTTATGAAAGAGTAGTTTTTGTCGGAATTTGTGTTCAAGAAGGATTGGTTCGAGCTGATTGATTCAAAGACTTCCATGAGGACTTAAAGACATATAAAGAGGCTTATAAAAGGAGGAGAATGGCAAGGATAAAAGGGGAGGAAGAATTCCATATTAGATTAGAGTAGATTGGGAAAAAACCCTAGTTCTTATTAGTTTTGAAGATTATTGCAACTTGGAGACCATTGAAGATTTGCTGACAATAGATTTATTCTTCATTCTAATCTTATTTTTGTCTTTCAATGCTATTTCAAGTGTGGATTCTTAAGTTTTAATTCAATGAACTAATTCTTTGTTTGAGATTACAATGGATCTTATTGTGTAGTTTATTTTAATATGTTTATTTATCAATTATTATGTTTCTATCGTGAGGATTGTCTATTGTGATTTGGACTTAATTGTTTAATTGATTGGCCATCAATTCTAGTGATAATCTATATGAACTCGAGAGATGAAGTATAGATTTAGATCTGATCATGATAGCATGTGTTTGTGATTTCTGCATAGATGGAATTCATGATTTGTGTTTAGGATAGAGATATGCCTTTATGCCATATGTAATCTTATATAGAACTTGTGCTTTAAATCCTTTTTAATTATAATTCACATAGAGATATAATGGATTAGTTAATTAGGGTGTCTTGCTTAATTCTATCAATTGTGGATTTAAGTGAGTATGTGTATTATGCATCGAGAGGTGGTTTTATCTACTTTAGTGTTCTTGATTAACAATTTAGGGTAGAAAATAATTGATGAGAAGTGTGTTAACTTAAATGAAGCAATAAGTGAAGTTGTGATCTTAAATCTCCATAATCTAATTTTTATTTTATGGTAATTAGAATTAGTTTAATTAAGTAATTTACTTTATAACATTAAATTGATTGTTTAAATAAAATTAGTTTGATTAAGAGTTAGTAATTGGTAATTTGTATTAATAATTCCTCGTGGGAACGATACTCTACTTTCGCTTTATTACTTGTTGACCACGTATACTTGCGTGTTGTGCGTAATTAGATTTTATCCAACAAGTTTTTGGCGCTGCTTTTTGGGGAATTAGTTTAATATTTTTTGCGATATTAGCTTCAATCAAATTAGTCTTAATTTAAACATTTTATTTTATTTTATCATCTTCTTATTTTCTCTTCTTTTCGGGGAACCATGGAATTTTGGATGCAATTATCAAAGGCCATATTGAATATATGACTCAACTAAGGGACACGCGGATTGATGGATTTGATGTATTTTCTGCATTTATCAAGACAACTTGAGACACTTTCGAGGAGATTGGGCGTTATTTGCATTCAACGTAATTGAAGGATAGCAGTTACTTGCAATTATTGTGATGGCAATCACCCGAGTAATCAATGCACCATCAGTCTTGGGTCGGTACACTATGGTGGTAACTACCTCATCGATTATGTATATGCCAATTATAATCAAGTTTGGGGGTATCAGCCAGATGCACCATGGAGCTATAACTATCAAGATCAATACTCTGCTCCAAATCCAACATACACTTCGAAATTCTTATGACATCCTCCATTGCCACAAAAAGAAAAGTCAAATTTGGAGGAATTACTGTCAAAGATCATAGCAAACCAAGAGGAGAGGATGATGAGTCAAGAAATATCGAGCCATAATTTTCATAACCAGATGGAACAACTCAACACCACTTCAACCCTTGGTCCTCAATACATGGATTCCAAAACTGAGACAGATAATTCAAAGTTAGAGGAATTGTTGTCCAAGTTCACAGCATTAAATGAGGAGAGGACGATTAATCAAGAGATATCAATTCAGAATCTGCAGAATAAGATAGATCAAATGTTCAAAGTCTTGAACAACTGTCCTCAATATAATTGGTGTTATGACGAGGATTCCGAGATTGGCGAAGTGCCTGAACCAAATATACAACTTGATGAGACACGAGAAGTTGAAAAAGAGGAGACACGGGGGGGATAATGAAAACAAGGTTAGTGAAGAACTAATTGTGAGAAGCAACGAGGATGAGCCGATGTTATTAGTGCCCCAAGTTCCTTCTTCGCCAAAGATCAAGGGTCCAGTTAGATTTGCAAAACCGTGCCCGCTTGGTAGTCATGTCGTTGGCAACACTCTTTTTGACATGAGAGCTAGTACAAATGTGAAGCCATGGTGGGATGAGGAGGAGAAGATAGAAGAAGTGCCCATTGTGCTTTGCCAAGCCTCAAAGCCTCAATCTAATAATAGACTCAACGGACGGAAAAACACCTAGTTATTGACATTCTCAATTGGGCACTTATTTAAACAAAGCATGCTAGGTGACTTTAAATGCGATAGCCATCACAAATAGGAACCTACCAAAATCTACATTATTTCCAATGGATGGAGGGTTCCTCGACTATCGACGAGGAATTAGATAGCGTTGACCGAGACAAAGTTCGGTGAAGGTATAAATTAAGCTTGTTGGCCGGGAGGCTGACCGAATTTTATATTTATATACTTTACTAGTTTATTTAGTAGATATGAATTAATTTGCTTATTAAGTTCTCTTATAATCCAAAGTGCTATTCTAATCCATGTTGTCTCTCTTCATTATAGGTATTGGAGGTTCAATGGACAGATAAAAGATTATGGAAAGGAAGCCGCTGACTGAGCCCATGACATGATATCTCCACTCAAATTTTGATGTGGAGGAGTTTTCAGTCTTTGTGCCATCGCCACCATCACCTCATGCTTAGCTGATTACAGGGAAGTTCTCTTCTACTTACCGCTATATTCTTACAATGAGGACATTGTAATTGCTAAGTTTGGAGGATTTTAGTTTAGTTCTTTATTGCATGTTTAGTTTCATGTTTATGTTATGTTATTTTGCATATGTTGTTAATTTAGTTTAGGTTCATTATGTTTGTATTCATGTAGTACAACTGCATAAGTAGTTGCATAGTAGTATAGTTTGAATAGTATTATATTCAGTTTCTTGTTAAAAAAAAATCAAAAATTTAAAAATAATAGTTAGTTACTATGTTTCATCTTGCATGATTCTAATTTGTTAGATGATTTACAGATCTATTTGGCCGATGATGAGGATGAGATTAGGTAGACAAGTATAATCTGAGATTATTAGAACTTTGATGTGATTTCTTGTTATGAATTGAATTTTTCTTCATTTGAAGCTGGTAAAATAAGGATATAGCACGATAATAATGACTATGTTGGTGATTAAGTTTAAATTGATACATAATGGACTTCTTAAGGATAATACTAGTTTGAATGAATGAGAGACATGAATAGGCAGAGATGGCTAAATTTAGATAAAAACATAAGTTTGGGGGAAAAATTTGGGATATATAAGCTTCAAAAAAAACAAAGAAAAAAAAAGAAAGAAAAAATAATATGAATAAATTTTGTGGTTAGTCTTGTTTCGAGACCTTTGTTACTTGAGCAAGTAATGCTAGGGGAGTGTCTTTACACCTAGCGCTACAAGGTCTTTATGATTTGGGAGTCGTTGGTTGAAAGCTCACTAAAGGGTAGCACTGTTAGCCTAATGGAATGAGACATTGCACAGTCATGGTTAAAAAAATAAAATAAATAAATAAAACGGGAAAAGAGCAAAAATCCCCTGTAATGAAAAGTAAAGCATAAGTATCCTGGATTGGACTCTTGAATTTAGTGGATGTTTGGCTTTAGTTGGATCTATCTTGTTCGTGAATTTTGTGAGTTTATATTGTATGATGCCTTTAAAGAGATCTATTATGTGTTATATTTAGCATTATATTAGTTAAGATTGTTGTTGAGCACACACGCACTATATCAATAATAACAGTCTAAGATTTGATGATTGATTGGGAAATTACTAATGAGTTTTGATATGATGTATTATCATGTTTACTTGATTTCTCTAAGGCCGGATGAATAGACTTGTTTTGTCATTCTCCGCTGGATTCGTAGGCATGTAGATCAGTTACATTGTATAGCATTGTTGTTTTTTTATTTGTTGCTTGAGACAAGCAAATGTTTAAGTTTGGGGTATTTGATAAGTAGATTTTAATCCTACTTATTTGGTATCTATTACTTGAATTATTTGCTTAATCTCGTGTTTCTTAGTTACTTTTCATGCATTTTGTGTTCATTTTGTAGATTATATGTTTGGGAATTTGTGTGGCGACTATTATTATAAACGTACAAGAAAAAGCAATTAGGACATCGTTTATGCTTTCATGTTCATTTCATGTTCTTGGCTTGAAACTTGGACTATATTTTAGAGCTTCTTCTTAGCTTTTCGGAACATCTTGAATCATTCTAATCGGAGTTCGGATGCAAGAGTTATGATATTTGTACCAACGGACGTTGAACTCATTTGTTTTGGGTGGCCATTTGCATAGTGAGTCATTTCCAGTCCAATTTCAACCTTTATCCTTACGTTATTTCTCAATTCTAAAAGAATGAAAGTTGTAGAGCTCGTCGATAGCTTCGATTTGATAGGTGGCAGGCCCCGTAACCTCTCCGGATCAAAAGTTATTGCCATTTTACCATAGGACACTGTAGCAGAAAAATAACTAACAACTTATACCCAAGTCGGGGCTTGTCATTTTATGCCTAATACCCAAGCCGGGGCTTGGGGTCCTAAGTTTAATAACAGCAGCATAGCAAGTCGGGGCTTGCTATTATGAAGGCAACAAGCAAGCCGGGGCTTGGGTACGCGCAGAAAGAGTAGTTTTTGTCAGAATTTGAGTCCAAGAAGGATTGGTTCGAGATGATTGATTCAAGGTCTTCCATGAGGACTTAAAGACATATAAAGAGGCTTATAAAAGGAGGATAATGGCAAGGATAAAAGGGGAGGAAGAATTCCATTAGATTAGATTAGAGTAAATTGGGAAAAAACCTTAGTTCTTATTAGTTTTGGAGATTAATGCAACTTAGAGACCATTGAAGATCAAGAACAAGAGCTTGAGGAAGATGGAGATTTGCTGACAATAGATTTATTCTTCATTCTAATCTTATTTTTGTCTTTCAATGTTATTTCAAGAGTGGATTCTTAAGTTTTAATTCAATGAACTAATTCTTTGTTTGAGATTACAATGGATCTTATTGTGTAGTTTATTTTAATATGCTTCGCTATCAATTATTATATTCTATCGTGAGGATTGTCTATTGTGATTTGGACTTAATTGTTTAATTGATTGGCCATCAATTACCGTGTTAATCTATAAGAACTCGAGAGATGAAGTATAGATTTAGATCTGATCATGATAGCATGTGTTTGTGATTTCTGCATAGATGGAATTCATGATTCGTGTTTAGGATAGAGATATGCCTTTACGCCATATGTAATCTTATAGAGAACTTGTGCTTTAAATCCTTTTTAATTGTAATTCACATAGAGATATAGTGGATTAGTTAATTAGGGTGTCTTGCTTAATTCTATCAATTATGGATTTAAGTAAGTATGGGCATTATGCATCGAGAGGTAGTTTTATCTGCTTTAGTGTTCTTGATTAACAATCCAGGATAGAAAATAATTGATGAGAAGTTTATTAACTTAAATGAAGCAATAAGTGAAGTTGTGATCTTAAATCTACGTAATCTAATTTTTAATTAGTGGTAATTAGAATTAGTTTAATTAAGTAATTTACTTTATAACATTAGATTGATTGTTTAAATAAAATTAGTTTGATTAAGAGTTAGTAATTGGTAATTTGTATTAATAATTCCTCGTGGGAACGATACTCTACTTTCACTTTATTACTTGTTGACCACGTATACTTGCGTGTTGTGCGTAATTAGATTTTACCCAACAACTCCAGTAAGAGGACTTAAATCGCTATTACAAACTTTTCAAAGCATTATATGCTTGTGTGAATGTTGCATTTACATTTATGATGAATGTGTGCTGAATGCATTTTACTTCTCAGACTGCAATATATCTATCTGTGATCTCGATTTGCGCACATGTCATCATTTTCATAAGCGGTGAGACCGTTGTATATGAATGTATGTTGTGTGGTTCCTCCATCAGGAGGCTATCACATCGGTGTTTAATTACTAGACTCATGGGAGACTAATTCCAGCGAGGCTCAGGAAAGGCACCACCCAGATTAAGCTCCAGTTGAAAGATCAGATTAACTTTCAAAATCAAGTAGATTTGCGATGATCCGGGACCTTCATGCCAAAAAAGTGCGAGAGTAACCCCTAAGATAGGTCAACCTCCGATAAACCAAAGCGGAAGGAAGTCTCTTTACACTTTCCATTTTTCAATTACTTGTAAAAAACATTTACTTGTAATTTTATTCCATGTTCATCTTTATGTAATAGAAAATATGAAGAATATTTGTTCATACATGACATGTTATCAAATAACTTTTGTATTTTGCGAAGATGATATTCCTAAAATGGACACATTATGATAGCATTTACATTATCCTAAGACTAAATTACATAAGTCTTTTGTAGGGAAACAATTGGGCTATTACTGTTCAAAAATCCAAAAGGCCACGAGCTTACAAACCAATCATGTCTTCTTGACCGATCTAATCTGGTTTCTCGAGAAGAATTTGGTGATTGAGTAAACAAATTCTGATTTGGTTGTTCTACTTAAAAAGTTGCATCAGTCTACTCAGGGCTCAAAAATGCCTATACATACATAATCCTCTACACAAGGAGGAATACAAGGTTTGAATAAAACAATTCCAGAACCTCAATTGGATATGACCAACAAAGACCACGAAAACACCCATCTCAAAGGAGATCCGGGACCGGTGATATCGGGAAGAAAGTCCTTCAAATGGAAGAAACTATCCGTGTTCTCAAAAGGATTGGAACACATGGAAGTGTTTCATATGTTGACCTTTGCATATTCCACGGTGTTCATTATCCGAGAAATTTAAAACCCCGACTTTGAAAAGTATGATTTGATTAGGGATCCTTACACACATTTAAAGGTGTTCGTTGGAGAACTTGGATATTATCTTTGAAAATAAAGCTCCGGAATGCGGATGTTCGGTGAAGAGTCTAACCGGAGAAGCCCATTCGTGGTATACCAGTTAAACAACTCAAAGATCGTAGGCTGGAAGAGCTAGCTCATGCCTTCCTTACTCAATATAGTTTTCAGGTCTCGAGATGGCTCTGGCCGGTGATCGATTACCAAGGTCAAGAAGCGATCCAACAAGTCTTTTTAGAGTATGCTCAAACGTGGAGGCGCTTTAACGCTTAAGTTATTCCTTTCATGCGAAGTCGAAATGGTCGAGACTTTCATGACATCAAGAAGCTTCTTTTCTATGAAAGAGTTTTAGGAATGGGTATTGGCAAACCATTTTCCGAAATGATCAAACACGAAGAGATAGCCGAGATGGGATTGAAGTTAAGAAAGATTCAAGACCTAGCCGCTCTTAAAGTAGTTATTGAGCACGTCGATCCAAATCTTATGGAAACAACTTCGGAGGGTCCATAAAAGAAAGAGGATGATGTTTCCTTGATATTACAAGGTCGAAAAAGCGGTCGAAATATGCCTGGCTCTGAGGAGAAACTACTCCCTTTCCAAGCATGACCTTCAAACCCTCCATTGCCTAAAGATGGAGATGTAAAAGCATCTCGAATGTTCACACCCTTAAGGGACTCGCCGAGAATATTCTTGCTCTTATTTACTCGAGAATAAAATCACATCTTCTTCCACCACCATGACCCTAATGGGAGGGGTTTCAATGCTACTTAGAAGTGTACTTATCATGTCGGGGAACCTGGACATGATACTCAAGATTGTTGGGCCTTGAAACCACAAGATCCGAGATTTAATGAGACAACGGTGAGATCGTGGTCACCAAACCGAGATCAACCTCATGTGAAAGACAACCCTCTTCCTCAACACAAAGAAGAAGAGGTCAACATGATTAGTTAGAGAGCTGGGCCGAGTTTCAATTTTAATGGTGAATCATCCCAGACCATCAAAGGCGGTGTTGATGAGATAGGATTATGCAAAGTTTCAACTTTCTATGAAACGAAAGATGAAAGCTCTTTGTAAGAAAATTGAAAAAATTAAGCGAGCGGTGACTCATTAGCATCAAGTCACACGTCAATTAATCAACCAGGAGCATACCTATCTCCTTCATTTCGTTATTAATGCTCCACCATCACCTTCAGAAAGCGAAGCTATGGAGGATAAGGTTGTAAAGAGAGCAAATGCTAAAGCCTATCGGGATTTTTCCAATCAAAGGGAATTTACATACCTAGGCCAACCTATGGAGGAGATATTTAAGATGCTAATCAACAAAGGAAGAATTACCTCCTTTTACCTCCAATTAATCCCCGTTCAAGACGGTTTAACTCTAATGGAGTTTGTCGATATCATTCATATTCTTGCCATCACAACATAGAAGAATGTTGGGCACTCCGCCACCTTATTCAGAATTTAATTAACAGAGGTGTCCTGCAGTTGGCGATAATAACACCTTTATGATACCGAGAGTGGGAATACTGTCCCTACCAAATGGAAGGATTAGTTGCGATTATATCCGTTGAGGTGATGAGGCATCAAACCATTTCCCATATAAGCAATTCAACTCAAAGGAGCTGACAATCCTTTGAAAGTGGCTGCACCAGAGCCAATATCTTTACCCTTCAGACCACAGTATCATGTTGTGAACTTACACAAAGTCCCATGGAATTATGGAGAAGCTGAAGGATTCACGTCTCATACTACTGCTACAGTGTCAAAAGAAAATCCATTGGGTCATTCACGTCTTATACTACTCCATGCATTGGTCGTGAGGTAGGTAAAATGGTAGAAAATCCTACGCCTGTAGATAACTTTAATTGCTTACTTTTTTATACTGATATTAGTAGTTATTTTATCAAGACATGCTAACACTTGTGTATGATTAAATGAGTTTCATATATTAGTGAAAACATATTTTGTTTCGGGACTCTGAATTTAGATGTGTTACTGTCTTTAGCGATGAGGTGTCTTTTCTCCACAAGGATTTGTAACTTTGATGAAAAGTTAGACTCGGACTTGATGGAAATCAAGAGGACATTGAGACACCTCGGAGATTAAGGAATGGGTCATGCGAACAAACCTAAACCCAACCTTGATCAAACCACTTCTTTCAATCTTGGAACCTTAAAGCCCTAAGCTAATCCAGATTGGTTCGAGGCCTGCGCCCCAAACTAACGGAATAACATGGTTGCGTTCGTTAACCCAATTCCAGGATGTGTTTGCATGGTCTCACGAAGACATGGTGGGTTTGTCCACTCGACATTATTTTCATCACCTTCCCATTAAAGAGGCGGTTGAAGTCGATCGACGCGAAGCTCAAGGCGATTGAAACTTGAGTGGAGTTTAAAGGTGAAAGAAGAAATTGTCAAATAATTTCAAAGTGGCATTATCACGGTGTCCAAATATCCATAGTGGATATCCAAAGCATTGTTCCGATGCCTAAACCGAGCGAAAGGTGTGATTTTTGCGTGGATTCTTGGGATTTGAACAAAGCTTGCCTTAAAGATAGCTTTCCGCACCTTTATCCATATTCTTATTGACAATCTGCTTAATGTCTGGCATGTACTCCTTTTACGATTACTTTTAGGGGTACCATCAAATTATGGTCGAGAGGAGGATCGAGAAAAGCGCTTTCATCATGCCTTGGGGAACATTCTCGCTATAGGACGGTTGTAATTCGGCCTCATCAATGCCAGGGGCAACCTACCAATGAGCCGTGATGGCTCTTTTCCATGATTTAGTACATAAAGAGATGAGATCTACATGGATGACATCATTATCAAATCCCGAAGGGAAGAAGACCATTTGGACCATCTCAAAAAGCTCTTCAACAGGTTGTGTAAGTGTAACATTCCAGAATTTTATAAATTGTTATATTAAATATTTATTGAATTATATAAGTATTTAATGGATGTGTTTATTGTTGAATAAATAATTGTTCAAATACGATGCGATGTGGTTAATTATTTGTTAAGTAAATAATTAAGGAAATTAATTAGTATATTCTAATTAATTTAATTATTAAGTTAGAGAGTTTTGATTAAATAAATTATTATATTTTAATTTGAATTTGTAAATTAAAAGGATGTGTTAATGGATTAAATAAAGTTATAATTATAAAAAATTTATAATTTTGTGGTATTGATTTATGTGTTAAAGTGATTTAATAAATTATTTTTAGAATTAATTTAATTAAATTAAAGTGTGACAAATAACCTTACTATAAAGGAGTTACAAAATTAATTAAAGGAGTTTAATTGGGTTTTTTGCCAAACAAGGCCTAATGCCTATTAAGTCTTTAATCTAATTGTGTTTTACCAAACAAGGTGTAAGGGTTAATGGGTTATTTTAGTTAGTTAACCAAACAAGCCTTATGGCTTCTGATTTTTAAAACTATTATAACTTATATTAGTTATATTATTATTTATATTATATAATTAGTACATATTATATTATATACGTTATATTTTGTTAGTACGCTAGTTAGTGTAAGGAAGAAAGACTCAGAGGAAGAAGAAGAAAAGAAGAAGAAAAGTGAGAGAGAAAGACTTGAGAGAATCCTAGAGAATTTGGGAGTGAAGTTGGAGAAAGGCTTGATAATCAAAAGGATAACCATCATCTTCTACCAACAAGGTATTCTTCTACCCTTTTAGTTTTAAAAGTTTTAGTTTTCTCTTCTCCTATTTCTTTGTAAAATTCTTGTGATAGGATAAATTGTTGATTGTATGTGTATTTATATGATAAACTAAGTGTTGTAAAGTTGTTTCATAAGCTATATGAGAATACTCAAGGAATTGATTATTATGTATGTAATTTGTGAAGAAAACCAATTTACAAAGAGTTTATGTGAATGAATATGGTTTAGTTTAAGGTATAAATTAAGGGTTAATTAGTTGTTTAGTTGATAAATTGACTATTGAATTGATAGGTATGTATAAATATTGATAAAGATAATTTGAATTAAGCTGTTTTGGTTGTAAAACAAAATTTGGTGTTGATTTTCATTGAAAACATCAAAAGTGAGTTTTTAGTAAAAACAGTGAAATTGGATGTTTTAAATTCGTTGTTTGTGTTGTTTTATGAGTATAAAAATGTTAAGAGTCTTTGAATTATGTCTATATGAAATCTCTATATGAATTACTTGATAATAATTTCGTTAGAAAGTAGCTTATAGGGCCAAAATTAGCTTTTGTTCATGTTATTCTTGAAATTTGTCTGTGCCAAATCTGTAGATCAAAGACCCAAGCGTGGCTTAGTGGTACATTTAAAGGTATGGCCATATGGCATTAACGCCATCTGCAATGGCAACCTCAAATAATCTAATTATCGTCTCATATGTCATACATACCATGTATGTCCGCATAGTAAGATAAATCGTTGGCTGTGCAGATCATGAAGTTAGCGAATAGTCGACAGATGTACTTTTTGTAAAAATGGAAGGAATTAATATGTGTTAATAGTAGGATTGTTACATTATGATTTCAGTATATTTCTATACCATGAATAGCCATATTATTAGCAATTAACTTGTTTGTAATTCGATTATGTGATTGAAAATCAAACTCGATATGATGAATGTATTTAGTTATGTTTGTAAAGTGGTAGTGACTAACTATATCATGATGACATATATATTTATAGGGTATTGTGATTTGAATTGTTCGGTTTAGCCTACGAGCCAGGCAAGTTTTCTAATCTATTATCTTGTTGAGCCAATTATTATTTCAATTCGATTTACGATATAATGATGCGAGGTTTCTAAACTTTAATTTGACGATGGTAGAAGTTATTCTTGTATTTAACTTGTTGTTTAGCATGCAAATTTATATATTCTAATGTTGAAGGTTTTATCATTCAAGTTGATACGCATGTTTAGTATTGATTCTAAATAACCTTAGCTTAATATTGTTCCAACGAGGTGTGTTATAGTTGTTCAATATGTATGCTATTAGATTATTCCTATAGCATGATTTAATTTACCATGTCGATTCAGTTATGATTACTCCATAGCGTGATATTATTAATTTTATTCAACTAATCCCTTAGTTGATGTTCGTTGAATCCCAAATTACCTTGAAATGTATCCAAACCAAACTCACTTTGGGGTGGACTTGTACTCTAAATACTGAGATGAACAACCCTATTATTAGGGGTAATTTACGCTTAGTGTTGAAATGTTTGTGCACAATACATTTATGCGAATAGCTTATCCCCCAAGTACGAGGAGTCCCTATAGTCTTATGGTACATTAAAGTTTAAGTTGAAAAATTACTTATAACTATGGACATAGTTAAGTGGTCTTAGGACCCTCGGTTATATACTTCTGAATGTTGATAAATCATATTGTTAACTCTATCGAGCCTCTTAATTGACAATTGTTGTAAAGATGTTCAATCATTGTTGTTTCAAGTGAGCTTTGTTTGCTCACTCTTGCTTATATAACTATTACGATTAAGGATGAGAAGGTTGATGTACCTAGCTTTTGATGAAGGAAAAGGAAAGATGAACAAGTATTGAAGACTTGTAATATGTTGATAGTTTATTATCGATTTTAATTTAATGGTTGTAATGAAGTTTATTTATTTAATGGGTAACCGGTGAGAATAAAAGTTTGAAGCATGTGCTTTACGCAGGGGAAGTTTCCTGAGGGTGTATGTCTAATGGGGAAATGAGTATGCTTTTAGCGTGGCGGGGAGGGTCACATCGCCTTTCAATTGCAACCAACCTAAGAAGAATGTTTGCTTCACTTGCGGGTCCAAGGATCACTTTACTCGTGAGTGCCCTAAGAAAGAAAAGTGGAGAGACAATGGGAAGCAAGGGAGGTAGTAGTGGAGGTACTTGGGCCATTACTAGACCAACTGCATCAAACAACCCACAGCCAAAACCTTCAACATAAGCATGCAAGATGTCATGCAATCAAAGGATGTGGTGTCGGGTATTATCTCGATCAATGATATTGATGCTTATGTATTATTTGATTCTGGTGCTACTTGCTCATTTATATCGATGAATTTGCTGTGAGATTAGGATTGCCCTAGTGAAGAATTCAATTTCCCTTTAAACATAGAAATTATGAATAAGGAAGTAATTCTGTTAGGGTTAAATACAAGAACTATAAGGTGAATATTAAGTGGAAATTTTATGATGGTAGATTTAATTAGATTAGGCTTAGAGAGTTTGATGAGTGGGTAACCAGTGCAGAATAAAAATTACAAGCATGTGCTACATGCGGGAAGTTTCACAAGGTGTATGTCAATGGGGAAATGAGTATGCTTTTAACCTTGCTGTGGCGGAAGGTCACATCGCCCAATTGCAACCAACCTAAGAAGAATGTTTGCTTCATCAAGGGTCCAAGGATCACTTTACTCGTGAGTGCCCTAAGAAGAAAGTTCGAGAGACAATGGGAAGCAAGGGAGGTAGTAGTGGAGGTACTTCATTATTTACTAGACTAACCAATCAAACAACCCACCGCCTGTAACCTTGACATAAGCATCTGGTAAGATGTCAGGCAATCAAAGGATGTGGTGTCGGGTATTATCCACGATCAATGATATTGATGCTTATGTATTATTTGATTAAAGTTGCTACTTGCTCATTTATATCGATGAATTTACTATGAGATTAGGATTGCCTAGTGAAGAATTGAATTTCCTTTAAACATAGAAATTGCGTAATAAGGAAGTAATTCCTGTTAGGTTCGTATACAAGAACTATAGGGTGAATATTAAGGAAATTTTATGATGGTAGATTTAATTAGATTAGGCTTAGAGAGTTTGATGTTATTTTGGGAATGGATTGGTTGTTCAATGTGGAAGCGATAATTAACGCCAAAAGAAATGTGTAAACCTTATGACTGTCGCCAAAGGTAGTGTTCAATGGTAGCAAATCGCCTCAGATAAAATGAGATGTCTGACGATTATGCAGCGACAGTTGTTAAGTCAAGGTTGTGTGGGTTATTT